>QOCX01004902.1:3653-13775 GCA_005959815.1 Sarcophaga bullata | reverse complement strand
TGTGAGAAACTAGGCCGTAATCCTGACTGAAGGGTTGTAATGGCCAATTATGTATGTATGTATGTGAAGCAAACAATATGTTTAAAGTCATAAAATAATGTTCCAAACACCATAACGTTTCATTTGCGAAAATTATCATTTCGCATCGCTTTTTATAATTATGACATCGCTTTGTATTGTTTTCTAATTGTTTAGTGTATCCTTTAGAACATAATTCCCACCATTTTTTTGAAAAATTTCGCAAATAATAGTTATTCTTAATCCTGATATGTTTGACATTGAGGCTGTATTCCACAATTAACACTTAACATTGCTACAAATCTAGCTAATACTATAGAGTATGTTAAATGTTGAGTTAGTTTCGTAATGTTGCCCTAAAGTTTTTTAAACTATTAACCGACAAACGAGATTGTGTAACCGTCTTTAGTTCCGATTTAGAAATTCGCTGTTGCTAAGTACTGTCTGGACCAAAAATATATAGGCAGAATTTGTTTCTCAGCGATGTTGCTAGCAACGAACTGCTCTTCGAACATTAGCATAAAATCTTGTTACTTGGATAATTTAATTGAAGTTGCGTTGTCTAGTAGCTAATGTATTGACTTCATTGGACGGAGCTCACGGTTCAAACTTTATGACAGACGTGGCGAACAACAACGAAATATGACGAAACAATATTTTCTAGACTACTTTCGTCTTCGATATCTGTAAGAAAATTCTAAAGAGTACTTAAACAAATTGCGTAAAATTTTTTATTAAAAAATCTGTTGATCTTAAACTGTATGTGTCTACATTTATAGATAAAAATAACACACCCACATTAAGTGGATGTATATTGCTAGGTCGTAATCCTGACTGAAGAGTTACGAGTGACCAATGTTTATCTAGGTATTAAGCCTCTTGCTATGTATGTCAACGTGCTCTTCCCCCCCCCCTTAATATTTCGAACACTGTATTTCTTGATTTAAATGTGAACGTTATCTTTCATTACAATAAGATTAGAATTTAATGAGTAAAGTTCTGGTATCTATGTACGAGTATGTATGTATGTATGTATGTATGTATGTATGGATGTATGTATATTACCAAGAATTTCTTTCAAACCATGCTAAAAAGTGTTTGTATTAAGTTCTTTCTTTTTAATTAAAAATATTCTGTGTGTGGTAAGTGCGAAACGTTAGTTAGAAGATTATGAAAGTTCTTGGGAAATTTAATTATTTTAAATGAAATGTAGCACCTGATACCTAAAACTGTGCAATGCAATTTGCATTTCGTTTAAAACATTTTTGCATTTCTACAGCTTACAGCTAGAAAGATACGTAAAATGATATGCTTTAGTGCATTGCTTGAATTTTCAGTTTAATTTTTGTAAAAAAAACAAAATATTTTGCATAATAGTAATGTTACCAGCTTTTGGTGCCAGTTTATAATTTTTTTTATTTTTTTTTTTATTTTATTAGCCTTGTGAGGAATAATCCAGCTGTCATGTATGCCTAAGATTCTGCTTTTATTGATGCCATTACAGCTTCTTAAGGATTATGAATCAGGCCGAATTTGAACGATGTCATGTGTGTTAATGTTGTCAGTAAGAACGTGTTGGGTTTGAGGCTTATTTGTCAAACCGCACTTATGAAAAAGTTCATTCCGTACGATCTGGGTGCATGAGTTTACGTCACTGCCACATGCGAATAATGCCCCATTGTCCAGTAATCGCTTGTGCAGAGTATCCAATATAGCTTGAGCTGTGTGACACATAGCATTGAAACTCACATCGTTGATGTTCAGATAATCATTCCTAAAGAAGTTGATTCTCATTGATCTATACAGCTCGACGTGATGGCGGTGATGGCCAACGTCGTTCTTAAAGAACTAGACAAAAATCCAAATCAAAGAGTGACTTTTGTGGCTTGTTATCGCTCCAAATTTACGAATTTTGTTTGTTTGTTCACATAATCATTCACCTAGAGTTAAGCCTTAGTGCTGATGATGATTTCTCAATGAAAATTAGCTTCAATAATCAGGTTCTTGAAGATTTAGTAAAACAGGTTGAATAAATGACAACTAATTTGACAGATTTCGCTTTCTCATATGAACTGCCATTGTTCGAAAGTCCCCATTGGAGGACCCAATAGAAGTTTTACTCATATATGGGACAAATGGCAAGAATTTGTAAGGATTTTCATCATTTCTTTGACGATATTACGAGATATAATATTTTGTGTGATGGACGAATGCAGGATTTTACGTATATGCATTTCTTAAATGACATGGTCGTCCGATTGTCCTTGTAGCAAACCTGGTCAGACTCTCCAATTAAACCGAAATATGAAAAAAAATATATCTTTCGTCCGATGCCGCTCTGCAAACTTTTTTTTTCCCTAGCCAAAAATCGTGAGACGTAAATTGAAAATTCGCCAATGAAAAATTTTATCAACAAATCTTTAAACTGTAGATCCCGCACTCGTATATAAAATTAGCACACGCAAGATAAATGGTATGAGAATTCTAGGCCTCGTAATCCTGACTGAAGATTGTTAATGACGAAATTATTGTAATGTATGTATGCATTAAATGAAGTTTAAGGGTTTAAAGTTGTCTGGATAATTATTCGTAAGGAAAGGAGTGCCCGCATGCATTTCATATTTACTTTGCTAAAACGCAATGGGCCATATGGGCCAACTGAGTAAAAGAGGCTGTGAAAATGGCTTAAAAAAAATAATTCATTTTATTGATTCCAATTTGTTGGCATTAAAAAAAAAATAATTTCAATTAGTTATTGTCTAAGGCTGTATAAAATTTAATTATATTTTGAATAGCGAAAATTGTTATGTGCCTTTAATTACAACATTCTTAATAATATGGTAACTTAAACAAGGTAGCCAATTAACACGCCGACTTGTCTTTATTGTGGTTTCTGTAGTAATTATAGAAGTATATGCATACAGTTTATATCTCATCCTAAGCCGTACCTTTACCTATCTTCTTCCTTGTATATTAAGATGTCTTGATATTGCTTAAGCAATACAACTATAAAATATTTTTCAATGTCATATTCATGGACAGAAGTGTTTAACTTGCTTTAATATACAGCAGACATAATAGAGCCAAGGGGACATAACAAAAGGTAACTCTGATGTTTAGGTATCCTCTTCAAGCATTTTATTTTATGGTAAAGATCCCAAACAATTAAAATTTATCAGGCACAGAAAATTATTGGGTGGTAGAGAAAGTTACTTAAAATGTTTAATGGAAATTTAATTAAAAAAATTGTTTTCCATTAAATAAGAATTTAAAATTTAAATTTTAATAATTTGCATAAAGTAAACCCATAATAATCATTCATAGATCTTTATCCATTTAATGGGCCTTTTCTTTTTTCTTTTTTTTCTTTTTCGTGTGAATGGTTGCCCAAAATACCTGAAATATATCATCTTATCATTCTTTGCGCCCTCAATATGATGTATACAAATGGAGACGAAGTGTTCGTGACAATAATTAAACCTTGTTGCGTGCGCGACATGCTCTAAAATCAGAAGAAGTGAAAAAGAAACAATATCGTGCATGAAAAACATGTTTATATTAAAAAAAATTTAATAACTACTGTAATTAAAAACTCGTATTGGGTTAACAAAAAAAAAAGTGAAAAAAAGGAAAAGTGAAAAAAAAAACTAAGCTAAAATGGTATATAATTATCAATAACGATGATGTGAAGTAAATGATGATTTAAATGGTATGAAACCAGAAAAAGGAAAAACAAATGAATGGAAAATTTAGGCATAAAAGAGAATCTTAAATTTATACTGCTTGCAGTCAGGCAGGCAGGTACAAAAATATTAATTATTATATAACAATATGTTAAATTCCCCCATATACATACATACATATGCTAAATTTATTGATGGAGGCGTATAATGCATGTCAAGAATTGTGTTAATTATACGACGTATAGTGATAATTTGATTAATGATTGTAAGCTTTAATGACATACATACATACATACATACATATATACATATAAATGAAAGTAAAATTAATAACTATTTCATTGGAATTATTGTAGAAATGTTAACATCTTTTTGAAACATTTTGAAAATATTTGCATAAAACCAGAAAGTGCAATACAGCTTAACTGCATGAATTTTTAAAAAACATTTCTGAATGCGAAAATGCCTCTAACAAAAGCTTATGTAGAGGATAAGAAAATACTTTAAACTGTTTTCATATGTGTATAGTGCTTTTTTAGGCCACTGTATACTCAAATATAAATCATTTTCACTTTTTAAGAATTTAGAATAGAAAAAAAATTCTTTTTTTCATTATTAGTTTCACATGATTCAGTTGTTCTGTAGACTTCTTTCTTTTAGCTCTTGATGATACATACATACATAATTGGCCACTACAAATCTTCAGTTAGGATTATGGCCTAGCTTCTCATACCACATATGTTGTATTCGTTAATTTTAAGTCGTCTCCGAATGACAGATTTTTTAGAAATTTGTCACGGCAATTTTCAATTTACTCGCAGAGTTTTTGTCAGAAATCTCCTGAGATGTCCTGGCCGCAGAAATATTTTTTCATATTTCGTTTTTTGATCTCTGACCGGGGATCTGAACCCTGGACTTTCATCTAATAAGCCAACACAACCTACTAGGCTGCAGAGGCTCTTGATGTTATCCTTTCGAATCGAATAAAAATTCCATAAATTGGCTCGTTTAATCCAAAGACTTTGGAAATTAGTAATATTGCGTTCCACTTACAGATCGCCAATACCTAGTTCATGGCATGGATTATGTTGGCTTTAAATAGCATTGTGGTTTCTGGCTTATTGGCATACATTGCAACTTAAAAGTCTTAAATACTTGGGAAGAATTTCACGAACTTCTCCTCTACATGAGATGGCCATGCCCTCAAATTTCACGCCCATAATATACTTTGTGCCCAATGAATCAAATTTATCTATTTTTTGCACTAATGGAGGTTGGTGAGTATTCGACCTTTACTGCTCGTTGTTGACAGTGATGGCCTGTTGTCCAGGATCGTTCTGTAACTTGTGATGTTTTCGGTATGCATTCAATGTTCTTGCATCTCATGTGGATTGCCATTGTTCCAAACTTGAGAATTTCGTTTGTTCACGTAATCACGTACACCTAATTGTCCAAAGGTTATTTTTCGATAATTATTTATTTAGTGAACACTAGTCATTGTCTAGTCATTGTCATCTATAACGATATGCAAAACAGACTGAATAAATTGCAGACAAATTGACAGATGTAGTCTCAAGAAGATGGCCGTCAGCAGTTTTCTAATTTAGATGGTCTCTTAATGGAAAACCCTATGTATTTATAGAAATTTTTCTTTTCTTTTAATATGATGTATTGGTTTTTAAAAAATAATGTTGAAAGCTTTATAACTTTAGTCAATCCTAACGTACATAGTTAGTCATTGCAACACATCAATCAGGCTATCATACCACTTATGTTCTCATACCACTTATGTTTTCTGTGTAAATTCTATATATGAGTGGCAGGACTTACAGTTTAAAGTCAATTCCTAACGATAGAGATTTTGAGAAACGTAGAGTTTTGCTACGAAACTCCTCTATGCTGAGAGGAATTCAACGGAGAAATATTTTTTCATATTTCGTTTTGCTGGGTTTTACTGAGGTTTTACTTCCTAATAAGCCTGCACTTTATGTACTAGGTAATGGCTTGACCTAACCATTATAAATAAAATTTTAATCACTATTACGATTTCGATAGGGTAGATCAATAGCAAAAGAATCTTAAGTAGCTTAACTCAGTAATATTGATTATTAAATTATTTTCTTCATAGTGCTTCGATGGCTAAGGGCTTAAGCAAAACAACCAATCAACAGCAACATAATCGATAACTTTAAATCGAAATCAAAAAATAAAAATAAAAATATTAAATCATATAATGAAACCTAAAAGAGCAGTACCTGACACCAGTTTGTGCAAAATGTACAAAAGATCATGACTTTAAACATCTCAGGAAAGTAGACACAAAACAAATATCATATTTAAAGCCACTTAGACACTTAGCTGGAAGACTTCAAATAAAAACACTTTACGTTTGCAAAAGTTTACCGAAATGTGGTACACCTGGGTCAAATAGAGTATGGCAAATGTAAGAAAAAAAAGTTCAACTAAGGAAAGGGAAAAAGAAAAAAAGGAAATGAAAAAGAAAAAAATGAATTTTAAAATGAAATTCTAGCATAATTGTTTTTGTTTTCTTGTTTTGGCCAAATTAAAACGAATATTTTAACAATTCAAGAGGTTTTTGGTTATTTAGGTCACAAGGAAAGACTCATTTTTCAAATGCCTGTATTACGTATACAATCACATGTACAGTTACATATAGGAGTAAGAGCCTTTAAAAAAAAAAAGAATCTATGACCGTATTGTGTAAATGTGTATGCAAATCATATCGTAAACTAATGCTAATACACCAAAACAACAACAACAACGACAACGACAACAACAATAACAAAAACTACTGGAAATATCAGGAAAATATAAAAAGGAAAATCTAAATGCATATAAAACATGTCCATACATTTCTATGGCATGTAATACATATTTACAATGGACATTACAAATACATGAATACATATATACATACATACATATATATACATATGTACATACGTATGCCTGTACATACATAAATGCAAATATCCTTCCTGACATAGAAATAAGAATTTTTTTTTTGTGTGAATCTATGGTGTTTATGTATAAACGAATACATGCAGACTTAGTATGTATTTGTTTAAACGTAAACACAACAAAGCCATGTTGAAAAATCTTTATTCAAGCAGATATGCAGAAAGAAACTATCAACTATTTTCTTTAGATTTGTTTATTCTTTATATTCATTCATACATATAGTTTCTCTATTTTCTTTTTCTTTTCTTGTTTTTATGACATTCTTTTAGGAAGAGAAAGCATACAAACAAAACAACGGGAATTTGCATATGAAATGTAATTCGGCGGACATACTTAAAATTTTAATATAAATCCATGTGATGACAAAAAAAAAAATACGAAATATAATAAAAGTAAATCAATTTATTACATACATTCAGACGAAGATTATAAATTTTTGGAAAAAAAAATAAAAAAAAAATTGTAATGCTTTTAAAATAAATTTCCTATCTGTGCTTAAAACATCATGTATACATATAAACAAACTCTACTATATTCATTATTTTTAACTTGAGATCTTCTCTAACAATTTACAAAACCATACATGCTTGGAAAAGATCCGTATTCACTGATGGTTATTTTTTTTATCGAAACTTTTATGAGCATCAGCATTACATGCACACTTTTGTGATATATTTTTGCTAAATACATAAACTATGTGTATTAATTTACATTGTTCTTATGAAAAATATACTCTTTGTATATGTATGTCTCTAGGTTTTGAAGGCCTTTGTGCATTGAAGAATTCAGTTGAAGCTTTAGATTGCGAAAATGGAAGATTTCAGTGGAAAACTAAATTTTTTTCATCATGCTTTAATACTTCTTATTGGGCATACTCCAATATATTTCGACAAAAAAGTCCCCACAGGCTTAATACTGTAGCATAAAGTTGTGATAAGACTTCAAGACAGTATATAGGAGATCATTTGAAAGAAAGTTTACGTAATCGCTAAACCTCAAATAAAAGTCATGCGAAAAATTGCTCATGGTGCCATCAGAAAACACTAAACAAAACTGGTATATTCAATTCTAATTGGGTTAAATGGAGTGCTTGACCTTAAGCGATATTCTACTAAAGACAAAGGATAAAATTTTCATAAATTAGGCCTTTGAAATTTAAATTTACACACGGTTCTTCTTAGGGGATGCTATGGAGTCATTCGAAATTTTTCCTTATTTTTCTCTTGTTTTATGAAAAACATTAAAAAATTGTTTGTTTCATAATAAAACAGAAATAAATTAATAAAATAAATATCAAAACCTTAATTTTTCATATACTAACTGTTGGTTAAAATTCATGAAATTGTCAAAACATATTGGAGTACTAGAGTTTTGCTGTACACTGTACATAATTGGTGATTAGAATTCTTTAGTTAGGACTACGGATCTACATCTCTGACAACTAATTTTTAATGACGACTCCAAATGACATTTTGTTGAGGCACTTTTTCATGTCAATTTTTTTTTTACTCTCAGAGTTTCTACAAAGAGGTCTGCTGGGGAGGAAGCCCTGAAGAATATTTGTTCATATTTAGTTTTGTGGGAGATGTATGATGTGGACTTTGAACCTCCTACCTGCTAGACTACGGCAACTTATTGTTGAACACTTAGACAAACACTACCAGAAGAAAAAAGACGATATTATTGCTGCTTAAATTTTAAACTATCAAATCCATTAAAACTTTAATGATCGATTATGAATAGAAATTAAACTTCAGTTGTATTGCCAGGTTGAAGTTATAAATTTTATTGTCAAAAACTTTTTCTTTTGCAAGTGAAGTGTAATAAATGGTGGCATGTAAATAATCGTGGCAACTGGCAACTTAACTTGAGTTCGTTTGTTATTCAATAACAATCCTTAATGTACGCCTAAAATTACAAAATAAATTTATCAATCGCAACATTTTCAAATCGATTGCTAAAATATCAATTGTTAGTGACGGTGTTATATTCAACTGCGTCTATTAGGCTGGCTTATTAGACATGTGGCTACAGTTAAATCCCTGGTCAGACATCTACAACGATATATGAAAAAATTTTTTTTCGGCGAACATCACTCAGCAGATTTCGGGCAATTGTTCTGAGAGTAAATAAAAATTGTCATGAAAAAGTTTCTCAAAAATCTGTCGTTCGACGACGACTTTAAACAGTAGGTCCCACCACTAATGTGTAAAATTAACACACACAACATAAGTGTGTGCAAAGCTCGGTTGTAATCCTGACTGAATGAGTGTAATGAGCTGTCAAGTATGTATATGTATTACGTAGTTTATGTATTTGAAGATAAAATTTATGAACTGTCGTAAAGGAGAATAGAGGAAGTAACAAGTGCATAGTAAAACATTTGCACTTTTAAACCAAGAGTTTTTTAAGTTAAAAAATTAAATGATTTACCATGTTCACATATTTTAAATGTTTGTATAAAAATTGAATATGAATTATATTTCTGTTCACTATTACAAGTTTATAGCATTTTTTTTTATACTCCTATGCTGATTTTGGTTTGTATTTCCAGGCCAAAATAAACAACACTTGAGTTAAACTTACCCGAAAAAAAAGGAAAACTCTTTCATATGAATTACATACTCGTACATACATATGTACATGCATACAGAATCTGTTATTTAGTGAAGATTTTTTTTTTTGTAGATACCGAATTCGACGTCTTTCGCCTGTGTGTGTTTTATGTAGTTACTCTTGAAGCCCAAGTATAAATAGCTCTTTCATATAACAGATCTCTGTCACTCGTGCGTATATATTTTGTGAAATATTTTCGTATTGTATTCGTATTCGTATAAACACTAGACAACTTTTTTTTTTATATATTTTGGAAGATTTTTACATATAACCGTGCACATTTATAGTACTTAAAGCACAGAAAAAAAAATAAAACACAAAAAATAAAGTGAAAATAAATAACTAAAGCGTATAGATCTTATAGTGGAATAATACTTCAAACAAATATTTCACAAACGTTGTTGTGACTCTTAACAAAAGAATACTTGGAATATAAATACATACAGATATACATACATACATACATACATATATTTATTTAATATTTAAATAAGAATAAAGCAGTAGCGTTAGATGTACTGTGTTCACAGAATACCGTTTTTTTTGTTGGGGTTTAAAGGTATAAAAAAAAAAAAAAAAAATAAGAAACGATTTTTTTTAAACATTTTTGGAATCTTGTATTAAAGAAAAATTACACAAATTTTCAAATCAATCAGAATTTCAATTCACTGTAGGATTTAACTTTCCAAAGAAAGTCTTACATTTGAAATACACGTTTCGGTTTAAGGCAAGTGTTATAAAAACATAAAAACATTGTTAAAAACCAATTTAGCTCAGTTGCAATATATCCATGATTTTTCGAGTTACACATCTCTTGGCTAAA
>QOCX01004901.1:0-13775 GCA_005959815.1 Sarcophaga bullata | reverse complement strand
CTTCCCAATTCGTCAAATTAACCAGTGGTAGGCTCAGAATTATAAACAAAACTGGTGAAATAGTTATTAAACATATTCAACATTTGCCCCATATTTATATGGGGTTAGAAGTTCTATCGGATCGAGAAAGACTGTATCCATTCAAATTGAACACAATATCATTATCCTTTAAATACCATGTGTCTGACAAAAAAAAACAAAACTCATCAATTTTATTAATTAGACTTGTTTACAAAATAATTGAGTAATTAACAATTTTGTTTGAAAGCTCAAAAAAACATTTTTTTTTCAAATAAGACAAGTTTAGAGGAATATCAAAATATGTTTTTGAGTTCTACTTAGCTAAATATACAACTTGATCGGATTTTCAGACTTAATTCAGAGGTTTGCAAATTAACCTAATTAGGAATAGTATTAATCATTTTAGTAATTTTAGCGGTTTCGGTAAGCTCTGACCAACTGTTAGTATGTCGTACGAAGATTCCTCTAACGCGCTCAATGATATAAATCAGACAAAAATAATTGCCGTATTAATTGGTGCATAAGCCAACGATTATTACCTTATATCGGAAGGTTAATGAAAGAGTAGAGGTGGATACGTAATTCGTTACGTATTGAGTTCATTGGAATTGCAGTAGTGAGTCACACTTTAAGCACTGGAGGGTCTCCAACTAAAAATCCAATGAAACTAGTAGACTTCGTAAATTGCGGGCTGAGGCTAACTGTTATATAGGCTCTATTAGGCCGGATAATAGATTGATTATATCGAATAAGGAAACTTAGAATACTCCTTGTTACTCATTTTTCGGGTCGTCTCGATTAGAGTCCAATCTCTCATTATTTTTAGACATCTGCGCAGCAGTTTACCTTTAATTTGAGTGTAAACACACATCGAAGGACCATTGACTCTGTTCACACGAGCGAATAAATTTACTCAACCCTAATTCTGCCTTCCATTATCTCTTACACGCATAATTTCAATAACATCACTAACACACATCAACATTCACAATATACACATATACACACATTCATCAACACCTTTAACATTATTTAGATCCAGTTGACCAGTTGATTATCGATCCTTAGAACACAAACAACTACATAAGCGCAATACGAGTTTGAACTAAGTTATATTGAATTGATATTTGTATTTCCAGTAAATCATAATAGTAAAATAAAAATTGTGAACTAATTATTATTATTTACCTATATACAAATAATACAGAAATGGTTTATGTCTTTATACACCCTACCCTCCCTAACCCAAATACTAAATTTAGTGTCAAAGAAAAGTGTTAGTAATATACGCTTTTTTGATTTTCATTTCATAAAGTTATACATCCTTGACTCAAAAATTAGGGAATATTTTTTATATATTTGTTGGGAGCAACTTTTGGTTCATAAATTTCCTCTTCTACTAATTACAAACCTTTTAATTTCTCAAAAAAAAAAAATTGCTTTATGTCTACAAAAAAGGTGTTCCTATTCCTCATCATTTAAATCTCTATAAATGACATTTTAGAACATATAAGACATTGGATTTTAACAAAAGCATTTTTTGAACAATTAATTTTTGTGTGTGTGTAAACCTGAAATAAAGCATACGCTAACAAGTGCACTCGCCGCAGTCTGATCGACGACTAAATAAAAAAACATAAGCAATGTGTGTGAATTCTCTCTGGACAATTGTGCTATGAAATGGAAACTACTGGTGTAAAACGTAAATCAGCCAATATACAAAACATACAAAATATTCTAAAAACAAAAACCTTCAAGTGCGCAAAATAGTTAAAAAATACTTAAATGTATAATAAAAAAACACGAATTAACAATTAATACAAAGAATAATCAAAAATATACAAATATATTGCATTTAACGAACAAATAAATTATACAAATAAACAATAAATTATATGAACGTTTTAAAATCAATATAATAAGGCCCCGATTATCGTTTACAACAGTTGTTATTTTGTATGTTGCATTTTTAAAAATGCGATCATGATTTACAACTGTTGTCAGCACTGTTGAATTCTGAGTTGTTTATGTTTATTAACATCGATTATCGTTTATTACATGTGTATACATGTGTTGACAGCACTGTCAAAATATTACAACAGCTGTTGTTTTATTAACGTTGCAAGTTGAAAAACAAATTTGTTTTGTAAAATATAAATGTAAAAAATAATTAATTAAAAATATTTCTTAGCAAAACTACAAATAAAAAACAAATGGAAAGCTGATTGGCCGAGGCAAGCTACCATTTGGAATTAACAAAATGCAGTTTTAAAAAAGATGCGATCAATTTACGGATCAATTAGATAGCTTGGGACCTCCGATTTAAACTACTAAAGAATTGCAAAGTGTTAGCAGATGCTCTTTATAATTTATATTATATTGCTTAAAATTTTTCTTTATTTTACCATAGGTAAAAAATTGGCTACAAATAAGCAACTGGCGGTGGTCCATCACCAGAAATAAGCTTGAGCCCATTAGAACAGAGCACTGTGGTACTTGCCTTAGTGCAAATGCAAGCAAACCCAAATGGTTCTGCAAGGGTTTTGGTAAATCCAGAAGATTCCGATGAGGAGGAATCAACATTTACTCCTGAGGCGCCTTCACCGACTGCTGATTCTGCAGTACATCTACTGTAAAAAAATCGCAGATTATTAAAGAATAAACAGGAGGATGAACGTTTGCAAATATTAAAAAATTAAGCAAAGGTAATCCTGAATTCATTAAAACGATTAGAAAATGATTCATACAAGAATTAATTTGATAATAAACAAATTTATGAATTAAGAAAAAAAGAAGGCCGATTTACAAATTAAACTGATAAAAGCCAAACTTGAATTAAAATTTTTTTGTTGCTCTCATTATTATTATCATCAAAATATATATCGACGTTAATATCCACTATTCTACTTGTTTTATATTTGTTTAACAATATATAGGTACATCCGTTTCTCAATTATTCTTCTTAAACTTAACAGTTTTTGGCCCGCAGGTATGTATTTTTATGGAAAAGTTTACTACATATGAAATGCAACTCTGTGTCATACGCAACACCTAGATGTAAATCGTAATCAAAGAATAATGTTGTGTTGTTGCTGGTACAACAGAAGATTTATATGTTGTAAACGATAATCGGAGTCTAATAAGTAAATCAATTACGAAAATTAATTCAAATCACATAAAAAAGTAAAAGTTCAAAACAAATTTAAAGTCAAAAAGGAAACACAAAAGATACATAGAGAAACCAAAATTGTTCATATTCAAAACAATACATAAAGAAAATCAAAAATGAAAACCAGAAAAATAAAAAGTTTAATACAGTTCGCAAAAAATAGCAACAAAATGCATATAGTCCCAAAAATTAGAAATTGAAAAAATAAAGTGCCTATTTACTTTACATTACAGCTCATTAACAATAAATCAAAAACAATTACAAATATAAACAGACGTCGGCACCAATATTCCGCGGGGGTCTAACATCTTCGGTTTTTTACACACATAGTTCACATTTATCAGTAATATTCGTTAGAAAGAGCTTAAAATTGCATTCAGTTGCTTGTCAGCTTCTAAAGCAGGAGGTTCAAGTCGATTTCTGCAGGTTTAAATTATACATCCAAAGAAATATTAGAGTAGGATTCACTAATATTCCACTACATATACATATTATTAGGTTACACTTGAAAATATTAGGTTACACTTGAAAATATTTGGTTACACTTGAAAATATTACTAACAATCTTTCTCTGGGTTGTGTACAACCTCTCACAAATACGCTTCCATATTTATAACATTCTCTTTTTAATCTTAGTAGTTAGTAATGTAATCTACTAATATCACACAAAAACACAACACATTACGTCGATTAATCACATTTTTTACATAATTGTTATATAATTTTATCACGAATTTTTAAAATTTGTGAAAAACTCACAACAAGAAATATTATCTTATAGCAACCCAATACTTACCCATTTTTTGATAATATTTCCGAAATATGGTGAGAAACAAATATTGCCCTTCTCTTTGATACAGACAACTGGGATCCTATCATTGTATATACCATTGGGATATATCATTGCATTACCCAAAGAAACTTGAAAAGAATTTGAGGAAACCCTATAAAATTGTGCTGAAATGCTTTCTTGGACTGATGTCGATGTATTTTTAACAAATACATTCAAAGAACTCACTTCTGTCAATGATGTTCCGGAAAGTAACCCTAACAAAAAAGCCCACCCAAAACCCAAATTCCTCCAGACATCTAAAAGCAATTTGACAGAAAGGTAAAGACATTCCACAATGTAACATACGGCAATGGGAAGGAAACGTTTCACAAACAAATACAATTTTAGAGCAAACCCTCTAATTGTACTAAAACCCACCCAAATACCCATAATAAGCCTCAAACCCAACAAAAACTCGATGGTTTATTGTTCAAGCTGTGCAAAAATAACCACACTTTGAGGGAGTGCTCATTATTTACTTCTCTGGGAATAAATGAAAGAATAGAGTTCGTAAAGAATAATACTATATGTTACAATGGTCTGGCTATTAGCTATCAGAATGTAGCAGTATATTTACGCGCAGATACTGTGGGGACAGACATAACACCTTATTACACAAAACCCAACCCAAACACTGACCTACAAAATAATGACAAATCCTCTACGTCAAGTAAAATACAGTATTTCTCTACCCAAACCCAATCAGGCAAAATCCAAATAATGACAGAGCCAAATTATTAAAGTTTTCGTTTATTATCTTTATTATTTCAGAGTTTTCATTTATTTCTGATAAGCTAAGGCACAAATTACAGTTACCCACCCTATCCATAGTTGCTGAGATCTCAGGCTTAATTATTTTTTTTCATCACGTTCGAACAAGATGTAAAATATACGTCTTAGTTCTCACAATAATAAGAAATTTTCACTGAATATTGAATTGTCAAAACACTTGCCCCAAAATTTCCTCACTCAAAACTTTCTNCACGTTCGAACAAGATGTAAAATATACGTCTTAGTTCTCACAATAATAAGAAATTTTCACTGAATATTGAATTGTTAAAACACTTGCCCCAAAATTTCCTCACTCAAAACTTAAACCCTACTTTCTTAAAAGAGTTGGACATAATCACATTGGCAATTTCTAAATTTTATGAAAGCCAAATTCTAAAAACTGTTGTTATGTAAAGATGTTTTTGGCACACTGATAGCTCAAGAAACTGAGTTTGGTTGGATATTAACCGGACCAGTACAAAATTCTCACCCTACCGGAAGAAGCGTTTCTTATTACAGTTCTATTAAGCTTGATAAATTTGACTAAATTTTGGGAAATTGAAGAAATTCCCCCAAGAACCCATCCAATAGGAAGATGATTGCACTTGGTAGAAAATTTGCACGACAACTACCCGTCGTTTACCCAATGCCATTATAAAGTAACTCTGCCATTTCGTAACCCTCAAATTGAGCTAGGAACTCTCTGCCATATACAGTGGCGAGCAGAAGTGAGTGCATGTTCACGATACTGGATTTCTCATCCATAAAAAACAGACCATACAAACAAATAAAAAAAATTAATTTTATCTTTATTATTTCATTCGTATCAAATAGCAGTAAAGAAACATGAGATGAATTCAATGAGTTTGACAGAAAAAAGGAAAATAACTCGCATAAACTCAATTTTGCACGTTTCAAGAAAATTAATAACTACTCCAGTTTCAGTATTTGGTCCATATACCCTTATTGTAAATAACTTTTACGCGGTTTGGCATGCTTTCTACCAAATTTTCGATAACATCTCTTGGAATTCGATTCAGTTCCACATTTACATGATCTCAAAGTTTGTCTATGTTTGTTAAGATTGTTTCGTACTACCCGAGCCGTCTTTTCACGATTGAGCAAAGGTTTTCAATTGGATTGAGGTCAGGACTTTGTGCTGGCCATTCCATCAATTAAAAATTTTGTTTCCCAATCCATTCCTTTACAATTTTTGCTCTGTGCTTCGGACCATCATCCTGTTAAAATCCAATTTATTTTTCGGGATAAGCACATTTGTCCATAAAATTGGGAAGATGTGTTTGTAGAATCTGTAGATAGTGCTCTTTTCGTGCTGATTTCATCTACTAAGTGCAGAGGGCCAACATGCCTCTACGTAAAGCATCTCCAAACCATTATATCTCCGCCGCCAGGTTTAATGATTTGCTTCACATGGTGTCTTTGCACACGTTTTTCGAGTCCGCGCTAGAAGTACTGCTTTACATCTGACCGACAATGGTTAAATTTGGCCTTATCAGACCAGATAACACATTCCCTCACAAATTTCAAGAGCGCTTTAACATTCTTATCGGAGGTTTCTTTTTTTGACGATGGAAGTATATCCGATGTTATGGAGCACTCTTCTAGCAGTCCATTTGCTTTAATTGAAGGCGAAGTACCCTTTGGTGTTAGCAGCTTGTTTTTTCTCATTTCAGACATCATTAGTCGAGCATCTGTGTCCGTTAATAATTTTTTGGCGACCTCTGATTTGCGATTTGGGTGTCACGTTTCGTCTCTTCTGAGCTGCGATCACAGCCGATTGACTAATATGAAGCCTCTTGGAAATGCTACTTGAAGAAAAGCCCTTCTCTGTTATGCACACAATCCCCCAATTTCCCCATTTTTATGCAAAAAATCAATTTTTTTAAATATGATTGTAATCTGCCTTGACTCGCAAGAAGCAAGTTTTGAACTGCTCCCCGAAGAAAAAGAACAAGAGAAAAACAAACATAACGGTAAATCTGCATGATTTCTGCTGATAAGAGAAGTGGGACACATAACGGTAAATCTGCATGATTTCTGCTGATAAGAGAAGTGGGAGAGCGAAAATATGTACAATTAAATACAATAGAGTTTATGCGAGTTATTTTCCTTTTTTCTGTCAAACTCATTGAATTCATCTCATCAATTATTGTTTCTTTATTGTTATTTGTTACGAATAAAATAATAAAGATAAAATTCATTTATTTTTTTATTTGATTGTATGGGTCTGTTTTTATGGACGACGAAATCCAATATCGTGAACATGCACTCATTTCTGCTCGCTACTGTATATCTTAACCCACTCACCCTTATTAAATAGCACAAGTTTTCACAGTTTTATGATAACATTGACAATATTCGGGTTCCTAGATGGATACTTTTTCACCTTAATCAAAAATTGAGTTTTATGGCTTTCGACAGGTGTGTACCCTTCACGAAATATAAGAATCGCCAAATTACACTGGTAGAACAAGTAGGATAATAAAAGGTTATGCTTAAGCGATCTACTTATAGCCCACATGAAACCTGCCTACCCAATTTTGCCCGATTTTTTTCGATGCTTGGATGCCCTGTCACCATATATTCCGACATCGGAACTAACTTCGTTCGTCATTAAACAGGACTACCTTCCCTCAAATGAATTGTTACTTGGATGTGTAACCAAAACTCACCCAGGTTCCGATGGGCTGCCTAGAGTAGTCGAATTACGAACATCAACCGGAACATTGACTAACCCCATAACCAAGATTGTACTCCTACCCAAAAAAAATCTCTTCAAAAAATGTTCCATATTTTATCCTCGTTTCACGCCCATTACTCTCCCGAACACCCTTTAAACACCCGAATTCGTACCCAGAACACCCACAACTATTAATACTCACCCAAAGACTCATTTCAGATTCCACCCGACAAGAAGTTATTGTTGATCTCCAGGTCGGAATTGAAAGTCTGTACCTATGGGAAGACCCTCTCGAGTGAAAAAATTAATACCCATACCCATTTTTTGAACAATTAAAAATAATGTGATTTCGTTCACAGGTTGCCGGCCTGGGAGCATATTCGCAGGAATGAACAAATTTACTCCACCCTAACAATGCTTTCCAATATCCCTTATAAAGATAATGACAATAACATTTCTAACACACATCTATATTCACAATATCAACATATACATACATTTATCAACATCTTTAACATAATTATTTAGATCCTTGTTGACCAGTTGATTATCGATCCTTAGAAAACGAACGACTACATAAAAGCAATACGCGTATGAACTAAGTTATATTAAATTGATTACAGACATTTGAATTTTCAATAAATCATAATAATAAAACAAAAATTATAAAGTAATATATAAAAATTGTGACAAATTAAATATTGTAATTAAAATAAATATTGTTACAAAATACAAATAAAATACGTTTTATGACGTTGTAAAAATATATACCCATAAAACATCAACAAACACTTATTATTTACATATATACAAATAATATAGAAAAGATTTATGTTTTATACCTATATACACTCTACCCTCTCTAACCCAAATATTAACCCTTCACAGTAAAAGCAGGCTCATTGAAACGTTTTAAATCACCTTGTAGTAAATTCATAAAGATTGCAGAGAATCTATTTCTGTCTAAAGTACTCGCACGTACCAGCTAAGTATAGAGAATCAAGCTGAAAGACCATCCATGTCCGTTGTGACTATTAGTCTAGCTAACTTGTGACTATCAGTCTAACTTCCTTCGTTCTTAAAACGCTGGAAAGGATCCTAGAATTCAAGATAAGGCCCAACCATTTGCTCTTTTATCAACATACTCTCTTAAGTTTGGATTTGGTTTAACAGTATAATATTTATTAGATCCCTGATCCAAGATATATTCATTACTGGCGCTTAACGCTTTTGTTTTCCTATCTATTGATGAAAAAAGAAGTGTTTTTTAATTTAAAACAAACCCGGTTTATTTAATTAAATTTTTTACTTATTATTGTCTGCTAATACAAACACTTGTTACGTCTTCAAGAGGCAGAACTTAAAAAGTTGACAAAATTGCCTGCCAACGAATTTTTCTTATTGGAATAGTGTAGATTTTAACAAATAAAATCAGTACAAAACAAATTGTTAGATAATTAAAATTGTATTTTATACAACGTATTATATTTCTCTGCTTAATATTAAAAAAGGCAACAATCGGGCACAAAAATTCTGCTATTAATGGCAAATGAAAAAAAATTACGGCTGGTCTGATCAAATTTTCGGTCTCATTCCCAGTTTGGTGAATGCTGACAAAAAAATTATCCTGTCAAATTTTCTGATCAATCGGTTGGGGTTGAAAAGTGCCGCATTCCCGATCAAATTTAGAGGAAACCATAAAATTTAAAATGTTGTAAGAGGAAGATGTTTCCAATAAAGTTTTAAACATTTATTACCTGACCTGCTTTTTTCTTAATTTTATATATATGATAATAAGTGCAACATTTTCACAAAATCTACATATGAACATTGGTGTACATATTACCGTTGCAGTTGTTGCGACATAAGAGTTTGACTTTTAAAATTACATAATAATAAAAATTCTATTAGAGCAGTCCTATGTTAAAGTTGAAAAAAAAACTTCGACATTAGTACTTTTAAGGCCACTATTACAACTTGCAATTAAGCTTGGGTTTAGTTAAAGGTACCTTTAGCTTAAGGAAACTGTAAAGTTACATTTAACTTATTTTCACTATCACAACTTACAGATAAAATAAAGTTAACATTTTCAAAAATATGGCAGTGTCGAAGCAAAGCCGATAAAACGTTTTTTTAACGCAATGGCAACGACTGGTTTTTTTTTGTTGTTGTTGTATTTGCTCATTTTGTTTATATTACAAGTGCCATATTGAAAATAATGGATAATATGGCAAGTTCAGGCACAAACTTAACTTTAAAAGTTATCGGTAGGATGATCCCCTCTTTAGCTTAACGCTTACTTCTATCTTATTGGGCACTTATAATACCGAATAACAATTTATCTGCCAGTTAAAATCTTCCCTTAAGTTAACGGTAAGCTGTAATAATGGCCCTTAATGTTAAGCTCTTGCTTTAGCAACCCCAACGGTTACCAGCTTTTCAGGATGCGAAAATGTGGATAGGTTGTCAGGCACATCGAAAAATTAATCCAAATTCTTGCTTTATAAAGTGGAACTAGAAGGAAACAGGCGTGAACTCTTTGTAATGCTATAATTGCTTTGGTTTTTTATGCAACAACAGTAATCACAGTTCGTACAAATTTTTTACAAATGAAGCTCTTATGATTACAATGTAGAAACCGAAAAATACGAAATAATTTTGAGCATTGAGGTAAAAAATAAATGATTTCCAATGCCAAAGATATAAAAATTTGAATTTAAATAAATTTCCATTTGAGTTAGATGACGAAAGAATAAAATTCTACATTAATGAATCAATCAGTAAATTTTGATTAGCCTACGCTCGAGAAAAAACTAATAAGAGTTGAATACAGAGAATTGTTAGAACTAATCCTATCCTGAGAATAATTGTAAAGCAGTAAAGTTTAATGTGCCTGATGTTTTAGTACGGCAATATATTTTAGCAATTTCATAAATTTTAGCCAAAATTTACCGTACTAAGACATTTGCTGTCCACTGTCTGGTCCCAAGCAATAACAGTCTAAGGCAACTTACGTCGTTTTGTGAAATCATCATTTAAATGAAATATACATTTAATGTTTTTACAGAAGTTAGTAATAATATTGACCGAAGACGTAATGAAGCCCCATTATATATATTTCAACAGTGATATTTTTCGAAGTTACCATTTTTGACTTGGATTGTGATTGCTTGGGACTACAAACAATAGAAGCTTATTTTCACTTACTTCTGTAATTATGGTGCTCCATAACGATTCCATAATACTACAGCCAATATACAATTTTGAAAACATTGAAAAGGATATAGTGTTCTGAAGATGGCTATTTTAGGATACCATATTCCACAAACGAAAGAATGGAAAAGAAGAAAATATAAAAAATCAAGAATAAAAAGAAATCATAATATTTCAACGATAATGAGAGAAGGAATTGAGTTTATTTCCAAAGAAACAAAAATATAATTTTGTGGCATGTTTAAAATAATATAATATATAATAAAATAAATGCTTTCATTAAGGGAAACGATATTGTTTGCGTACTAAACGTGACCAATGACGCAGTAGAGGGAATTGTTAAGCTAATGGAAGATTATAATACGATTCTTAAGAAAGAAGAACAACAGAAACAGTCTATTCTACAAGTTGTTCAAGATAGAGACAAAGGTATTCTGATTTTTGTAAAAGAGAATTAATTAACACATTTTAATTGCTGTAGTTTACATTTTTACCAGTTTAGTTCATTTATTACTTTCCAATTTAGGTTCTGAACGCTGGCAATTAGATAAAAGTTGTAAAAGGAAAAAATGTTTAAGACTTTACAGGAAACATCTTCCTCTACAGCATATTTTTATTAAATTATATTTTTGAAGTTATAACGTCTGAACCCCAACCGATTGATTTAAATTTTACAGGATAATTTTTTTGTCAATATTCAACAAATTTGGGGGTGAGACTGGAATAAAATTTAGTTTTAATTTTAAGGGTCATTTTACCTACATTACTTCATATATGAATGAATTTCTGAGAAATAAAAATTATAATTCCTTTGAAAATAATAAACTCTTTTTATAATTTTCCAAAAACAATGTTCATATTTTCTAAACATACACCATCGTTTTTGTCATCTCCAATAATTTTTGATAATAAAAAAAGCTAAAACAACATAAAAGGCAAAAAATGTTTATCAATTTCTAATGTATATTTATAGTCTTTGCTTTTTTGATTTGTATACGGAGTGACGTGACTTTTACTCAATATATTTTGCTGTTGTTGAAAATGACAAGTATTGAAAAGTTTCCGCATATACGATCAAGTCTGACTGATCGGGTTCTAAACACGATTATTGTGAGATAAGTGAAATAAATTAATGGTGTTTTCTTTTCTACAAAGAAAATGTCATCCTGTTACAAGATGCATTAAAAAATGCTGACCAACCTTGTTATAATGTAATTTTTTATTTGATAAGAACATAACACAAATATTAAAAAGGGAATGCCCTGTGCTCACCACTTTAGTTGTATTTTTCGATTAGTTTTCAATAAAATGTGGAAATATAGAAAAGGTGTTGCAGATTGCTAAATTTTAGACTTTTTTATAACAAAAAAAATGTTTAACACTGCTCTAATATTGAATGCAACTTTTTTATGTTGTAATGTAATGTTTCCTTAAGGCTACTTCACAAAAAAATTAAAAAATTAACTTCAAAATTGGATAACGATACCAGGCGACTTTTCTTAAATTTCATCAGGTGGCCCTATAAATAAACAAAAGACATCTACTTTACAATCTTAGGAGTCAATAAGCAAATTTCTAGTGTCTTTGTCAAATGAGGGAAAGTGGGGAATAAATTATTATATACAAAATTTAAGTGAATTCTCCATACACTTAATTCTGATATAACCATGCCCACTTAAATGTTGTTTTGTGTAGTTGGTGTATTTTCTTAAGCTTTTTTTCTTAAAATCGGGCACTTGTGAACACTTACGAAGACCAAAATCGATTTAAAATAGATAGACCACACGGTTGCGAATATGTTTAACAACTAACTTTCTTATTTCAGAATATTTTCTTAACTCTAGATTTCATATATCTTATCCTAACTGTGTAATTCTATTCAGCAACCGTTGCTTATCTATTTGTCTATTTACTACAGTCTAAATGGTTTTGAACTTAAAATTAACTTAACATTAGGGTTATTCATTTTTACTTATTATATGAAATTCATTACTGTTATTTATGGAATTCATTATTGTAATATAAAAATATAAAAATGATCCACATTCCGGCCCCATTGAAGGACTGGAAGTCTTCAACGAGTGGGAGTGGGCTAATTTGTGAATGGGGCGTTATATATGCCGTTGCGCGTTGCGACCTCCGCCACTCTGACCTTGCCGTCTTCCTCTTCTACGACCTTGACGACTCTCCCGGTCATCTAATGCTGTGGCGAGCAGTTGTCCTCGTGTACTATTACGACCTGACCTAGCTTCAGATTGGGTGTTTCGCTGGTCCACTTGCCCTTGCCTTGCAGACCCAGGACGTAGTCTCGTGACAAAGCCTGCCAGAATGTCTGCTTGAGACCACAGAGCAGTCGCCAACGCTTCCATAACTTGGGCTCGTTGAGTTTCTCGTCGCCTACGGATTCGAGCGGCGCGAACGCAGACCCTCCTCCCCTAATCATCAGCAGATGAGCTGGAGTTAGCGCCTCTCCGTCGTTGGGGTCTGGAGACAGCGGTGCGATGGGTCGAGTGTTGAGCACCGCCTCTGTTTCTGCGAGCATCGTTTCCATCTCTTCTTGTGTTAGCGATGCGTTGCCCACTGCGCGCAGAAACAGGAACTTCGCCTGCTTGACGGCTGCTTCCCACAGCCCTCCGAAGTGCGGCGCCCGTGGTGGTATGAAGGTGAACTTCACCCCGGACGACGCTGCGTAGGATTCGAGAGCTGGTCGACTCCTGTCGAATGCTTGCTGCAGCTGTTTTAGAACGTTGTCGGCTCCTACGAAGTTGGTTGCGTTGTCGCATAGCACCTCTTTCGGAAGACCTCTTCGGGCAGCGAACCTTTTGAAACATAAAAGAAAAGAATCAGTGGATAAATTTGATACTAACTCTAGATGCACTGCCTTAGATGTGAAACACACAAAGACCGCTATATACATTTTTAATGGTGGTCGACCACGAATTCTCAGAGACGTTGACGGGACCACAGAAGTCTACGCCGACGATAAGAAATGGCCGGCTAGCTCTCACTCTATTAGTGGGCAAGTTTCCCATTATTTGGGACATAAGTCTTGGCTTATAACGGAAACA
>QOCX01004900.1:3709-13779 GCA_005959815.1 Sarcophaga bullata | reverse complement strand
TGGTGACATTAAAACATTTTTTTAAATCAAAAATAATTTTAAATGCTCATTAGAAATAATTTTAATTCAATTTACAAAAGTACGCGATTCTAACAGAAATATAACACACAATAGCATTGCATTTTTAATGTAATGTAATGATGTATGCACGTATACATGCGATGCATACGTCATACATGGACAATTGTCAACCAATAAAATAAAATTTAAATGTGAACACATAGATTTTATATAAAATCACATACTTACACACACAGAAACTCATTAAAAATGTTACATTGTTCAACCTTCTGCAAACATTTTACATGATGTTACGCACAAATGACTTTCAAACTGGATGTAAAGTTACATTCCAGCACACATGCATGCATGCATATGTAGATACTTTAGAAACATTTAAAGCGCCATAATTTATCCTGTTATGTGGTTATAAATGACATTTTATGAAACTATAGAAGCCAGGCAGACAGACAGACGGACAAGCGAACAAAGCACCATAAAACAAAGAAGACAAAAAAAAACAAAAAAAAATTTAAAACCCAACGCATTGAAAATATAACACCCGTATCAGTTAAATAATCCACATTTATTATGCCACTCCCTGTATTCTAACGGACAATGGTTTACACAGTTTATAGTTGTTTTGAAACGAAATTAAAATGAATTTTTTTTTCTTAACGTATGTGAGTGAGAAGGTGAAAGTAAAGTGAGAAAGCAAGCTGCCTTGTTAAAATGTTCAATAGAAACAATACTTTGGGGTATGATGAAGGAACATGTAAAAAACCAAACAAACTAACCAGCCAAATAACACCAACAAACACTTTTGCAATCACAAAACGCAATTCTTCTGTCACATAAATCAGGCTTTTGTTATTCTGGGATCTTTAGTTAATACGTTGCTGCATATGTGTCGCTGAAAGGTGGTATATTAGAGTTGTCCTATGTTTTGTAACACATTAAGAAATGTCCTCAAGCACACACTTAATTCGGAGTGTTGTTCTGTCCAACGATATTTACACAAAGGTTTGACGTTTGATGTTTCGTTACACAAACCACGAATGAAATTTCTTATTTTTGATACGTAGTGATCCATGATTATGGGATCTCTAGCTTCTTCTAGAGCTGTGGATACGAAAAAGAGAGGGAAACAGTTCTTGACTTATTGCGGACATGCTTGGCTATGTAGTGGAGAACGAGACTCTGAAACGTCTCTACTATGTTGACGCTCTAAATGATAATCTTGGTCACGGTTGGACCTTAGGAGTCTAAGTTACTTCATTGGGAAGCTCTAAATGGTTCCAATGCTATGGGATATGAATGACTATGGTAACATAATGAGCCATTTATGGCTTCAATGGATCTTTCCCCATTTCTTGGTTATACATTCTTCCCCATATTGCTACCTACCACGATTTGGGCGACTTCTCTACCAAAAATGCGTCAATTTCTTAGCACAATACCTGACGTACCCTGAAGTGGGTTGTTAGTCTATTAGAAAATGTGTTGGCTAATAAAGTCGTGTATAAAATCTCAGACCAGATATCTGAAACAAAACCACACAAGAATAAATATTTCTACAACACATGAACGAATATTATCTCAGTATTTGCCATGAAAAGTTTCTCAAAAATCTTTCGTTTGAATCTGACTTTATCTCTAGTGTGGGTTCCTAAGAAGTTCCTGTCTATCCATTAAGTCACGAACATCGTAAAAAGCTGGGCAGCTCCACATATTTAAAACATTTTTCAGGGCGTTGTCCCTTAGCAACCATAAATGAACCTGATATCAACTCGTGACCTGGTCCTATACCCAATATCTCCTATTGAGCTCGAAAGTACACTCCGTTAATGATTCAAATTCAGGGCAAACAAAATAATTTGAAAATGGTGTTGACGTCTTCTGAGAGCCCCATATCGATTAACAGAGCCCCCATATTGATGATTGGCAAATAAAACAACAATTTCCCTTGATTGTCATAAAACACAAGGTGTAGTAAATATATTGTGTTGTAAGGCACCATTTAGTCACGCTAGACACAACACTGTTTCACCATTTCAATTGTGTTTATAATTCCTATACTTTATATATGTACGTGTGTGCACTTTACATATGTGTGGGTGTGTAGAAATCCTCATAAGAGTATATGAATTGTGCGTCTGTTTATGTGCAAATTTTGCAACTAAACACATGAGAATTTCACACACACACACACCAGTACCAACATGCATATGGTTTTCCAAAAAACCTTCATAAACAAAATCCAAGCAAAACATGAGAAACTTAGCAAAAAAAAAAAAAGAAAAAAATAAAAGCCGAGAAGAGCAATAACAATTGCAATGGAAAAAAAATCCAAAAAGGATGAGAAAATAAAAAAGAAAGAACCACAACATAAACAAGAATTTTGTAGCCTTTTATGCTGGTTTGTTAGCCACTGCTCACAACTACACACATACCCACTTGAGCATTCCTGTGAAGCACGTTTTTATGGTTTTTTTTGTGTGTATGTGTGGGTATGGTTGTAACCAACACTCTCACACATGCAGATTGAGTGTAAAGTATTATTGAAATTATTGTTTGCTCTTTGCTTTTAATCCGTTTTCTCTTGCTTTCTCTTTTTTCATGTGTTTCTCTTTGTTTTATGGCATTTGACTATCCTCTCTACTTTTGCTATTAATTTACCGAAATACCTAAGGTTGGACAATGAGAATAACAGGGTATTCCAACAAGTTTGTTGATGAAAGCAAAGCTATGGAGACATACTAGTTATTACACCCTATTTCCCTCTTTGGATTTTGATTTGATTCGTAGTGAAAATTGAAATGTTGGAACACCATATAGTGCTTGAAACCTTAATGTTTTGATTTGATTGCAGTGCAGAGGCTTGAGTATTTTAGATCAGACTTCGAAAAAAAAAATGTTCTACATGTTCTCTATCGATATCTCTAGAAATATCGATAGCTGTAAACAGACATCAAAGAGAATGGCAACAGCAAGATCCTCGCAATATAAAACCGAAGTGATGAAACTGAAGTTGCCACACTGTTGGCAAACTACACCCTCGGCTGCAAGCTTTTCGTAAGCGAGAAGGATTTCGGATGGCGTTCATAGTCGATTGCTACCAGTGTAACACAGGTGTACCTGTTTTATACACATCTTACGTGTTAATACAACAGCACTTTAGTACGTCAAAAATTCTAACGTGTACGTAAGGATCGCAATATTGCTGGGCACGTATAGATTACACGAGGATCAACTCACTTCTATTGTTAAATCGCTTGACAATTCATCACACAAAAACGGTTATCATGGGTCACTGGCCTTTTAGCAGCCATGTGGAAAGACTTGGTATTCTGGCAAATGACTTCAGCAAGACTAGTGGGTTTTTGCGGAGCAACAATAGACTGTACTTCACTTTCTGTGAGTGGAAGTAATTCTCTGACAAAATTAATTGAACTCTCTCATATAAAGGTTGCTTCATTAGTATGATTCATTTTGGAAACTGGTCGTTTTCTTCCAGGGAATGCTTGATCCTCGAGTAGAATTGATTCTGAAATCACAATAGTCTTAAATGCAAGCCTATTCCTTTATGGAGGACTCGTTGTCATACCTAATATCTTATCCTAAGCATATTAATGTCACGTATGTTTAAACAGAGAAGCTTAATATTCAGCAAAATATTTGAAAAAATTTCTGTTGCCCTGAATCGTAACATCTTCGACTTTCACGGTCAACTTCGTCTCAAAAAGAGGGAGGACCTAGCTGTCATTATACCTATGCTTACTTGAAGTATAAGCACCGCTGAAAGTCGAATTTTTTTCTGATCTTAATCGTGTAGTTCAAATCCCAGATCAAACATCTCCAACAAAACCAAGTATTTCTTCGGCAACTGTCTGTCAGAAGATTTCTGGCAAAATGCCATGAAAAAGTTCTTCAAAAATCTGTTGTTCAGTGTCGAATTTAAATTGTCCACCAATACGGTATAAAATTCACAACACTCGATATAAGTGGTTCGAGAAGTTAGCTCGGAGTCCTGATTGAAATGTTGTCATGACCAATTGTGCATGTATATACGTATGTATGTACTCTGAAAGTAAATAAAATTGCCATTAAAGAGTTTCTCACAATTTTGTCGTTTAGAGTTGACTTTAAACTGTAGATCTTCGCCACTCTGGTATGAAATTAACACAATCAAGATAAGTGATGTCAGAAGCTGGATTGTAATTCTGACTGAAGTGTTGTAATGACTAATTATGTGCGTATGTAATGTACAAACTGAGATTGTAATACAGAATTTAGACGAATTTTGCCATCTATAGCTGCCTATAGTTGCGACAGAAAGAACTGAAAGCTAAAAAGCAGATATTTGAGTAGGCAATCATATAATCTAGATTGAGAGACTGACTGCAACCTTCCATCATTGTTTCCTTAATGTTGAGTTTCTTAATTTGACTTTATGCTCCCTGTTATATAAAATCCAAAGAACGACTCAAGGACTTCAAAGCAATTATATTCTGATAAATTATTCAACAAAAATCATTTAACTCCAGCAATTTTTGCTTCCTAAAAAACAATTTTTTTTTTTGATTTCTTGAAAACATTTATTTCAACCTTTGTTGTGGTAATACTTCCGTCACTTATTTGTTACATACTTCAAAGGCTTATGACTTTTGTTGTTAATTATAGTCCCCCACAAAAAAAAAGTGATTAAGTATGTATTTAAAAGGAAAATAATAACCTTTGGCCAATTTGTATACACCATGGTTAAAGGATTACGTTTGCCAACTGCTGGTTATAAAATGTCCTTAAAAAATTTTTGTTTGCGTATAATACAGCACTTGTGTCTAGCATTGCGTCTATAAAGTTCCATTCATTTACATAAAACAACAACAACAACAACAAAACAAATGACTGTAATTAGTTTTGTGTATGGCAACGTAATTATTTTTCCAAAAATTTCTTGCGAACTAAACGTTCAACGTTCTTGAGAGCTTGGTAACAACGGCTAAAATAAACAATTTTAATCATTATCTAATTACAGTATATACTTGGCAAGATAGATGAAAGGATGGTGGAAAAAAAATTTAATTCCAAATGATATTCCCTTCTACTCATGCTTGCATTCATTCCTCTAGGGTTTGATAAAACAAAAAATTTATAAAAATCTGTGCTTTTGGAAGGAAAACTTTCTTAAAACTTTTATTAAATCGATACGTTAGATAATGTACGTACGTGAAAAAGGTTGGTTGTTTGATTGTATACGTTAGTAAAACAAAACGTAAAACAATGGAGGAAAAACTCCTTAAAAATTTGATAAAAATTTAGAGTAGGACTCACTCACTTACTCACTCATTGTAACCCAGTTTTTCAAAATGTCGATAAGAAAACAAAACTTTTGTCAACATAATACGTACCGTACGTACGTTCGTACATCTATTGTGCGTGTGTATTAAGTGAGCAAACCTATTCATCTCTATTCATACAAACGCAAACCTATTCAGTTACGCTACTGCATATGTACACGCATACTCGTACACATTCATGTGTAAACATGTGTTCAGTGTTTCAAACAATGGCCGAAATGAAACTTTCTCAAAATGGTGATGTTGTCGTCAGGCTTAGCACAGGCTCGTTTAAGGCGACAGTTCATGCTTCAATGACTGAAATTAGATTTTCCATCAAAGATTTATAAAGGATTTGTTACGTTATTTGCCCTTCTCAATATTGGCAATACATATCTCATATACGATACATAATATAATATGGCATGGTATTGGAGACAATATTTGGCAAATTTCTTCAAATGGAAAGTTTAAAATAAATTCCAATGGTTAGTCGATCATGCCTGACTAAATGCTGCTTTTATTTTTTGTTTTTTTTTTGCATGACGAAAAAATAGGTAAAATTTGTCTTTGGCATAAAATCTGCTGTGATAGAAGAGATAAAAAGCTGAATGCCAGAAATACCTTTAAATTATTCGATCGGAACTTAGTGGCTAATACTTACGAATAAAACGAATCAGATTCGTATTGTAAAATGAAATCGATATCTCCCTCAAATCTATCAGACATTAACGACAGACAAACATCGTAATATTACAATAAAAAAAACTACATAAAGACACCAGAAATGACTTATTAAATGCTGCGTAAATGAGATGGAAATTTTCTTCTTTGTTTAGGAGCTGATTTTTACATTAGAAGTACCGAGCACCTCCCATCCATGTAAACAGCGGCCAAAAGTGCTCTATTATGTTGAGATCAGGCAACTGAGGTGGGAGTTTTTAGTTGTTTTGTGTAATTCATATTCCTTTATCGTCAAAAGTCGTAAATTTCGGAAATTTCTAGCAGGTAGTATGTTTGGCTTATCAGAACACTGGTGCTGCAAACTATAGTCCAGACACTTCGAACAGAAAGAAAATATGAAAACCTAATAGTTTCGATGACCTCCCCTCAGCATTCTTGTGGCAAAATTTCCGAGAATGAACAAAATTGCCATGAAAAGTTTCCCAAAAAAATATCATTCGTTCGGTGTCGACGTTAAACGGTAGGTCCCATCACTTACGTTAAAAATTAGTACACACAACATAAGTTATGTGATAATCTCGGTTATAATCGTGACTGAAGAGATGTAATGATCAATTATGTATGTATGTATGTACGTATATGGCTGATATCATAAACTGAGTGGTAATCATGTATAAAAAGTTGTGATCAGCAATGAGTATTCAAAAAAATAAGCAGATTCGAATCGTACTCATAATATCTGATACTTATACGCATTCATACTTATTTTAATATCATGCTCATACTACTCATATTCAAAGTTTGAAGTACTCATCATACTCATACTAAACACTAAGCATGATGTTGTTGATTTCGGCTCTCCTTTCCTCAACATATACACGACTTTCAAAATAAGTATGACTCGCATTCGAACACTACAATACTCACTAGAAGGTTGTGTGTTTGCTCTGTTTACTGCTCTGTGTTTTTGCTTGTGTGTCTTTTTTTTGTTTGTTGTAAATGCAACAATAATTAAGACTGTAAATTTTGATGAATGATGCGAATCACTCGAATCACTTAATGACTACATATTATAAGTATTTCTTCTAAATTTATGAATCTGAATGAGTACGCGTTTGAATCAAACATATTTCGAATGGTAATGAGTTTGATGTCAACGTTGTCTTCATACTCATTGCAACTTGTACTTATAAATCAATGTTGTAGTACGAATGAATTCGAGTAGTTAAAATTTCATACTGTTGGACTATTCACACTCAAAATTTCATGAGTACTTATCAGTAGCGAAAAAGTGATTCATTGCTGATCTCTGACTTGAATATGATTAAAATTTATTTGGAATCACATTGAAAAGTTTTTTTTTTTGCTTATTAAACTGCTACTAGTGGTATATACTCCTTTAAAAAATTCAACAAAAAAGAAACTTTGTTCTCACAATCTGCTGGACAAATGTCAAGAATTTATGCTGTATACTGTTGATAATATCTCTGAAGTTTTTAAGTCAAACTCAAGACGTTCCTTTGCATCCAAGACCATATTCTTATCGACCACAGACTTCAGTGATCAAGACGAGCAAACTGCTTAACAGATAGCAGAATGTATTCTGTAAGCTGGCCATAATTACTTCTCTTAAGTTTTAGAATCAAACTCAAAACGTTCCTTTGCATCGAAGACCATCTTCTTATCGATCACAATCTTCAGTGATCAAGACGATCAAACTGCTTAACAAATGGTGAAATTTTTACTACAAGCTGTCCACAATTACTTATCCGAAGTTTTTAGAATCAAACTCTAAACGTTCCTTTGCATCGAAGACCATCTTCTTATCGATCACAAACTTCAGTGATCAAGACCAGTAAAATGCTTAACAAATGGTGGATTTTTACTGCAGCTGTTCATAATTATTTCTCTGAAGTTTAAAATCAAACTCAAAATGTTTCTTTGCCATCCAAGACTTTTGTTGATCTCTTAGGCATCTTCTTATCGACCATAGACTTCAGTGATCAAGATGAGCTTCGTCAACAAATTCTGTTCATGCAGCTTTTTCTCTACAAACTGCTTAACAAATGGTAGATTTTAAGCCGGATACTGTGGATAATCACTTCTGTCAAGTTGTTTTAGAACCAGACAGACTCTTAAAGCACCTTTGCATCTAACACTACTGTTGATCTGTTAAGCTTGTGTTTATTATCCACAGATTTCAAGCACGTAGACAAGCCTCTTCAACAAATCATGTTTACTTAGCGCAGATGTATGCTCCACACACATGCATACATAATTGGTCATTACAACCCTTCAGTCAGAAATACGAGCCTAGTTTCTCAAACACCCTTGTTCTGTGTGTTAATTGTATCCATATGTAGGACCTACAGTTTAAAGTCGATTTCTAATGACAGATTTTTGGGTATCTTTTTTATGGCCATCTGCTGAGACGCAGTCGCTGAAGAAATATTTTTCTTATATTCGTTTTGTTGGAGATGTCTTACCCGGGGCTTAAAATGAGGCCTCATGTTTAATTAGCCAGTATATTACCTACTAGAGTACAGCGACATCTACCTGTTATGTCTCAATATTGCCCAATTCGTAGCGAATCGGCTCCATGTAGTAATTATTCCTCACTATATAACGTCAAAACTTAACTTCTCGTATGGGTGCCTGCACAGGGAAAATGTCCTTTTTAGAGAGAAAAATCGAGACAATGCTGCTGAGTATGGTGTACTAGTCTCCATGAGATTCTGACTGTAATATATATAGGCCCGAAAAGCTATAGTAGTATTTTGCAAGTGGCGCGAATATAGCACTTAGTAGCTAAAAGACTGCGGGCATTACCTCTAACAATACAGTTTAGGCCATTCCTTTTTCTCTTTATCAGCCGAAGTTGATAAACTTTTCAGAATGGCTCAGTGCACCAGAGATATTCCAATATTTATTCGCCATGGACGTTAACCAATACGTTGTCTCTCATTTCAGCAGACTTGTTTGGCACAGACATTCGCAATCTATTGTAATTCTTGCCTCTCATGTATTAAAGTAATTTGTTTTTGCGAGTGAGACAGTTTCTTGAAGTGACCATAGTCAAATAGGTGGTGCCAGCTTACTAGACAAGAGCCCCAGCTAAGGTATCTCGAACAAAATAAAAAAAAAATATTTCACTCGACAACTTTTTCCTGGCTTCCTCTGAGTATAAAAACACTTTCGACGAAAAACATTTCAAATCTGTCAAGGTTAAACTGTAGGTCCAGCTTCTCACAAGTAAAATTATCACACTCATCATGGGTGGTGTGAGAAGCTAGATTGTAATGCTGACTATAGTGTGGTAATGACCAATTAGGAGATTAGCATTGTTGACTCAATAAGATATTATTCTGGCTATCAAAGAGCAATGTATTCTTACTCCTATTTATTCCCTTTAAGGCAAAGCACCTATCCTTTCAAGGTATTGTGTATACCCCTGCTTTAAACTGCTCTTAAAACAATAATTCTTTGGTTGTCTTTCTTTAGACTAATCACTAAGTTATAAAGTAGGGAGTGATTGATAGAAGAGCTTTAGTCTTTGATATTCAGATGGATGCCAGAGGTCGTATTCACGCATTCTGCAAAAACATACGAAGGCAGCGAGATAATAGGGATCAACACACTCAGAGGATGTCTACAGGATACAGTTCTTTCACCACTATTGCGAAGCCAGGTTGTGGATGAACTCCTAACAGAACTATCGGAGGAGAGCATCAACTGTCACAGATATGCAGATGGTTTGGTCTTGTTGGATGAAGGAAAATTTGAAAAGAATCTCTCAAAGAACTCTTGAGCTCTTGTGCATGAGAATTAGACCATAATAGTTTCGTTTACAAGAAAGAGAAAACTTCCGCAATGGAAAAATATTCATCTCCTGGGTAAGATAACATCACCGAAAATGAAGCTAAAATATCTCTTAATAACACTGGATAGGAAATTGACATGGAGGGCTTCTTTAGAAAGCCCAGACATGCCATAAGAATGTGTAGAAAGCGTGCACAGAAATCCTTGAAATGTATCCCAGGAATTATG
>QOCX01004898.1:0-13784 GCA_005959815.1 Sarcophaga bullata | reverse complement strand
AAAACGTGTTGCATATTTGTGTTACCCAAAAAAAAAAAAAAAAAAAAAACTATGACATACCATAAAGCCCCCTATTACTTTTCCCCCCAAAAGCCCCCTTCCTCTTTCATTGAAACCTCTTTAAGAAATCACTGAATAAAGTTCATTCTCCATTTGGTCTAATTTGTGCTGTCTGCAGATCTCGTTAATGAAACCATTCACTGAAAACCATTAGAGGACATTAAATCTGTGTGACACACTAACACGATCATGCATTAATTATACACCTAATTAAAAAATTATCGTGCTGTTTGAATACATTGATAAGAGAATAAGAGACGAAGAGAAAAAGAGTGAGAGGATATATAAGAGATAACAAGCAGAGAGTGATATCTGGAAGTGGCTTGTGCTTTTAGTAGTGCTGCCAGATTATTTGGATTTTTTTTTGTGGATTATTTAATCAAGTGCTTCTACAAAAAAATTTCTTAAAATATTTAATGCAACCACACTTAAACGTTTTAAAATACATACATGTACACATATACATAATTTGGTCATTACAACGCTTCAGTCAGAATTAAGAAAGAGATTCTCACACCACTTATGTTGCGTGTGCTAATTTTATACATGAGTGATGGAACCTACAGTTTAAAGTCCACTTCGAACAACAGATTTTTTCTGAGAAACTTTTCATATCAATTTTTTATTTATTCTCAGAGTTTTTGTGAGAAAATCTGCTGAGTTCCTCTCACCGTTGGATATGTCAGACTTGGGGTTTGAGGAGATCACTCATGTCTAATAAGCCAACACACTATATACTAGACTACGCATTTGTATGTATATGAAGAAAATAATTCCATAGTGAAAGTCCACTTCGAACGACAGATATTTGAGTAACTTTTCCAAGGCATGGCTTTTGTCAGAAATCTGCTGAGAGGTAGTCACCGAAGACATATTTTTTTGTATTTCATTTTGTTGGAGATGTTTTACCTGAAGTTTCAACCGTTGCTATAATAAGCCAATACACTAACTACTAGACTACGGCGACTACCATAGTAGTAGACCACCCAGATAAGGTAAAAAGCGAATATGAGAAGCAGTCAAAGTTCGAATACTGCATAATACAAACAATTTTACGTTTATGGTTGTTTCAAATTTAATTTATTCTTTTCTTAAGAGGACCTCGTCTTCGTCCTCGAGTGGATCGAGCAAAATAGGTCATGGAACAGGCTTAGTTCACTCTTGGTAGCAAGTACAAAACAAGAAGCTTGTATGTGTGATATATTTTACGGAAGCATACAAATATCATCCTCAAAACTAAATCCTTAAACTACAGTTCTTCATTTTTTTTAGTATATTAACTTATTGGAGAGAACCCGTGATTCAAACCCTAGTTCAGACATCTCAAACAAAAATTAAAAAACATTTTATTAGGCGACTTCCTTTCAGCAGATTTCTGGTAAAAGATTAAATAAAATTGTTGGTTGAAATCAACTTTAAACTGTGGGTCCCTTCAATCAGGAATAAAATTAGCAAAATTAATTTTTTTGGAAAACTTTCCGGTAATGATGCAGATCTAAGTACAGAAAGTTTTGGTGTGTATTTTCCTTTTTTTTAAGGAGACCAAATACAAAAAAATATTTCTTCGGTGACTTCCTCTCAGCAGATTTCTGGTATAAACTCTGAGAGTAAATAAAACTGCCATGAAAAGTTTCTCAAAAAGCTGTCATTTGGAGTCGACTTTAAACTGTAGGTCTTGCCACTATTGTAGGTAGGTCTCGCCACTCATGAAGCTAAGTTGTACTCCTGACTAAAGGGTTGAAATGAATAATTATGTATGTATGGATTATTTAGTAGGTTTCCACGTTCAAGTAGATTTACAAAACAATATAAATTCAGTCAAATTCCCGAAAAAATGTTCTTATTTAAAACTTTTGTTAATCTGGCAACGTCAATATGTTTTAAAGTTAGTTTTCAAAATGATACCTAAATTAAAGTGTTAATATTTGCATTTCAAATTTAAATATAATAAATGAAAAGGAAACACATTCAAATAAATAAGTAGACTAATTAAATGCACAAACAACCATTAAAAAAACAAAAACAAACCAATGAAATATTGTCAAATATTATAGAAAAAAAAAAATAAAACTGGACTTGCACATGCAAGTGGAGTAAAGTACCGAGTAAAAAAAAATTATTAACATTTTACTTCTTCTTTTTTTATTAACTTTAGTTTGCTAATTTAATTATTAAGAAAACAAACAAGCAAACAAAAAAAAAATTAATTAAATTGACATTGTGGAATAAACACAGTCATAAAGTCATTGTCATAAACATTATGAACTCAAGTGTTAAATCTTGAATAATTAACGCTAATAAATACAGAATCTTATATTGCCTTCCTCTTTTCTCTCTTCTCATTTTAGAATCCCTACTTATAAATGCGATTTAATAACGTTACTCCCACACAAACGTTTTTGCTCTCCTGGAGTACAAGAAGAAAAAATAATTTTGAATAATTCCTTCTCCCCTCTCTGTGGTCATGTCATTTTCAATGCAAAAATTAAAGTCTCGTATTTTGCCACAGAATGGCACTGCCGGCTCAAATTCGAAACGTCAAACGGAAAGTTTAGAACCCGAAATCGGTTTTCAAATCTCAATTGAGGCTAATGAGAGTGAACATAATGGTGCGAAAACCGTTACACCCGAACTGAATGTACATTTAATAGCAGCACGCCATCTGCCTGCATTATTTGGTTTTAAAATTGTACAGGGTTATGTGATCAAGGTAAGTGGCGTTACTTAACTAAAAGAGCATGATCAGTAAAGACAACAACCTCACGGTGTGCGTGTAATGATCTATTGCAGGTGAAGCTTTTTCCGGGACACAAACGTTTAGACAGCACCATACAAACGAATTCATGGCCGAAATTTAATGAAACTTTTAAATTTCCACTAACATCAGATATCAAGTAAGTATTGCGTAGATTGTGAAGAAAGTTTTGGTATATTTATTAAATTAGTAAGAGGGGAAAATCTTAAAATCAGTGTGGTTGGACCAAATTGTCCGTTGTGATAGGAACAAAATTTTCGCATAATTTTTCCAGAAATTTTTAGTATTTCAATCCGCTCTTTTTTACCCACTTACATAAATTTACGACAGATAATGGGGCCATTTGACCCCAGAGCTTAAAAAATATTTAGGAGGTATGGTAAAAACCAGTTTGTGCTTCCTCAATAGCAACGGTAGTACCAAAGTCGCCGTAGTCTAGTTGAAAGTGTTGTTGGCTTTATTAGACGATAAAGGCCACGGTTCAAATCTCTGTCAGGTATCAAAAAGAATATGAAAATATTTCTCGTGACTTTCACTCTGCAGATTCGTGGCAAAAATTCTGAAGAAAAATTTGCCATTGAAAATGTTTTAAAAAAACTCACAACCGACTTTATGGATAAATTAACACGACGCAACATCAGTGGTGTGAGAAGCTAGCCCCATAATCTTCGACTGTAGGGGTTGTAATGGCCATTTGTAGTCACCTTAGTAGTTAAAAATTGCATCCATAACGGAGGCGTGCCGGAGAGCAGGGAAAGCGAGGTATAACAAACTGTATATTGCTAAAACCTAATGAATCTTCTGCTAGAGAAGCCACTTTTAACATCCATCCGAGTCTTAAATAACCAGAACCACAAGCGTCAAAAGGTGATTTTCAAGCAAGAAATTCGCTATTGCACAATCAGAGACTGCCGCTATCACTTAATACGCTACGAGAGGTATAATTAACCAAAGGCATTATTCAATCATCAACAAACTATATCCACCTGGGGTGCCTGACTGATAAAGTCAAATCCTTATATCCATGAACCCTTAGGTTGATAGTCCAGTAGAGGGTTTGTAGAGAATGAAACCACTTGGCTGACAACACCCTCCTATGTGAAGCCTTCCACCACCTTAAACAACAACCTTGTAATGGTCATATTTTATTTATCTCACAATTTTTAGAGAATCTAAATCATCCTATATGCATCTAGAACTGAGCGCCCGAACGGAAGTCACCACTGTTTGTATAGTTTGCAAGAACAGCATTTCAATTAGACAAATTCGTAAGACTTTTTAAATTTTGCGCCATAAGTATACTAGATTTAAAGAACCCGCCTGATTCAAATGCCCTTCCTTAGAGATAGACTAGTGCCTGCCTGAGTGAGAGAAATAATTAGAGAAAAGATACTTCAAAGCGTTCCCCACTTCGTTTGAGAGAGACAAAAGCATACATACAATTTTGACGCCATGGCGATGTTTAATGACCTGCAGATACAACAGCAATTACTATTCAACCCGAGGGGTGATTACACTACAAGTTAAGATTTTTGGCGACATTATATCTATCCAGTGCTGCGAAACAATTATGTTTGCGCGAGCGAGGAGACATGTCCATAGGACAGGAACCACGTATAATCCTAGATTAAGACTACCCAGACGATACCTTGTGCACTCGTATTGTGCTAGCGCTCAAAAATTACAGCTAAGCTAAGGAATTAGCACATTAAGGAAAATAACGACACCATCGATATGTCGTTGCCCTATAGAGTTCGTAGTTGGTCTACAGTATGCAACCAATTTGATCCATATAATCGAACAATTCTATTATAGTATCTGAAATCTATCGATTGCATCCCACCTGCTAGTTAATCTGCACGCTGATCGTACGATTATAATTCTCATATAATTCTCAGTATTACAATACATGTATACTGGAGGTTTACGGGTATACGACCAAAATAGTCTGCATGAACCACGAATTTTCGCACAAGAACCTAATAATCTAAGTCTAGTATATTTACAATGGAGTAATTTAATTGACGGAGATCCAATCAAACAACCTTGCTGCGCTCCTCATAATAAGAAGCTAACACATTTGAGGCCTTTATTCACATTTTCCATTATCGGACGTATAATTCGTTTTATTCATATAGTGTAAAACCATAATATAAAAAAATCGTTATAATCTTTTCTTTACCTTGTATTCAAATACATCGACCATTAAATCCTATGCAGTATTACGTAAAACCAAAATTTTCCTTCTTCTATAGCTAAATGTACCTACATACCCGAAGATATTACGAAGAAATAAACTTTATAAATTAGAATATATTAATTATAGATACCAAGATTGCTCAATGTTTTTATTACCTTTTTCTTCAGAGTGAGAACAGCAACTTTAGGATAATACTTAATCTTACCTTATGGTTGTGGTTGAGTATAATGTGTTATCAGACTGTGGCTGTGAGTGTGTTCTGAGTCGAGTTCTAACAGTCTGGATTAAATACACATCATATAGACAGAAGTTAAAAAAAAGGAATTGATGTCCAGCCGTCACATGAATTCCGACATACACTCATCATCAACAGCAAATTACGTAAATAGATTACGGTCAATAAAAATCCAGCATACAACAACCACGTGTAACAAAACTGTTGTTCCGAAACTGAAAAGTGTTTACCCACAATGACAGACTCAAAATATGGACCCCTGGACAAGGTATTTAAGTTTAATTATGATAATCCCTAATGCCAGTTATTGTGCAATTTAACCGTCAACCCATACGTAATAGTCAAGAATTTGCTTGGCAAAAAAAAAAACGTAAAAAAAAACAAATAAAAATATACATAAATTATAAGAAAAAACCTAAATATTACAAACAATCTTTCTTCAATATTTCATCTGTTTCTCAGATCCAACATCATTACAATCGCTTTATCCTTACAATAAAAATATCCGATGCAGTCCCCATTCTATACACAGAATTAGCATAAGTCGTCAAATTCTTTAAGCAATAGCAAAAAACATCTAATACTGCAACTAGTCCGAACACAAAAGAACCCGTAACAAATGAGGACGGAAAAAGCAGATTATGACTTGGCAGCAATTAGCAGAAAAAATTAAAAGAAAATCACAGGAATTGCCTAATCACAGAGAGTTCTATTCTTATCCTATATTAAAATTAAATGTGAATCGACGATAAATTAAGTGTGATATATAATGAACAAGACATATAATGACAGACACTATTAAGACAGAATTAATTTATAGAAAAAAATAATGCAATACATCTCATGTTCTGTTACAAGATAGGTGGATACGTTACTTCGTTTATTGCAGCCGAAATATTAATAACTAATTTCTAAATATTCTACCATATACTACCGAAGAACTGTGGATGCCTATTAAAGGAATACCTATCTGACAGTTAAGAAACCAAATAATGACAACTAACAATAATTTGAGTAGTTAATAAAGGCTTGTAAAATTACATACAAAGTATTCGAATAAACAATGTGTTGCGTCAACAATGCTAATTCACCGATTACTATAAAATCCAATGTTGATACAAGGATGCTATGTAAGAATGTTGCCTGTGTAGTTATCGAAGCATTTTTACGACACAAAATCTTAAGGCATATAAAATTATATCATTTGAAGAAAAAAATCCGTAATTGTATCTAGTTAAATCATCATATCTCAATTTCGAACCCGTATATGCGGTATGAAAAATGCTGGGGGGGAATCTAAAAAGAACAAAATAGATATGAGAAATATAAAATTATTTTACGTTATAAGTCTAATAAGCTACAACATTATGATTAGGCTTATGTAAATATAAATCCTAATAGACCTAGAATATAGTCTAGGACTATAATTAAAATTCAAAAAACACCAATGGCTTTAAAATGACACATCTTGAAACAAGCGAGAGTCAAATGAAGTAGAAATATATATACCTACGAGCCTATTCATGGGTCCTAACAGACCTTATATTAATGTCGGCAACAAACCTGGACTATAATATTAAGACGGTAATTTTCTAGCGCGTAATATCATAGCAAATGGATAAAACTTCATGCTGAAAACGGAGATAGGATATTTTGGTGTGGAAAACTGGAGGTTGGAGTGGATATTGTGGATAATCATCATGATTTCTGAAGGCATGGGTACAGGACAGAGACTTGTTTACAGCATACACTGTCGACCAGATCGAATATACCACACAATTTATTCTTTGCCTATCAGTATAGTGGCGAGGATCGAATGCACTTTTCAGCGACATCATCTTAATATAAACAAGGGCCAACTATCGGTATCGATCAAGATATAATTCTATTAAGTTTATCTCTGTTTTTACGCGGGAAACACATTTATCAAACTGTTTGTAACCAATCTTTTGCCTTTTCCCAACGATTGTATAGAAAAATCAACAAGCTATATATGATATCTTACACATGTTACCAAGCACAATTTCTACTTGTAGTTTGTCTAAACAGCGCTAAGTGAGGAAAAAATCTGTAATTGAGGAGTATGATATGTAATTTCGCCAAATTTTCAGAAGACTATAATATCACGCAGGATTTCCTTCTATTGATTGATCGTTATTAGAACACTAAACATATAATTTCTACTCATTTCTATGCTATTTCAGAAACTAACGGTATCTGACTCACACAAGAAACAACCGATATTTTCTTAATTATAGTATATCTGCTGATTTGGATCAAACCTCGTTAAAGAGTCATTCATCGAAGATTGCTACTCTATGCGAGTGTTTAATACGATCTTTATACTGAGAGCGATATTAGCCTCTCTTTCACACAGTGAAAGAAGGAGAGAGTGTATGCCCAAAGCGCTACGTGCGCACACCCTACCCTATCTAATTCTATCATAATATAACTATAACATACTGAAAAGTAATTTTCTATTTCCATTATGATTAGTTTTATATCAGTCCCCAGTTTAGCACTCTGATTGCTCCAGATGCGGCTAGATAGCAGTATCCATAAGGCAAATAAAAGAAGGCATACCCAAGTACTACCCGAGTAAAATTCATGAGTTTTTCACGTCACATAAAAAAAAAGATTTATGGGGGTTGTTCTATTAGTCTGTAGATCAATTTATGAACGAACCTTGAATCCTTGATTTCTACTTTTTATTAAGCAGTTGGGTAGCCTGAATTCTCTAATGACGATTCGATTCCTTTAGGGTGGTCCAGTTGGAATGCATTATTAAGAGATACCGAGCCTACGCTTACCAGATACTTAATTTATTGTATTACTCCAATCGGTTCTTTGAGAGACATAAATATAGTATCTTTGTTTTATGACTGCATTAACCACATTAAACATTCTACATTATTATTAAGTTAATAGACTGATCCTGTCCAGTCACCAGGCTTTACAAGGATGATAATTGAACATGAAAGGATAATATACCGACAGAGAAGTTATTTATAATGACCAACACCTATGATTTATTATAATATATAGCACATTTGTTCTACACATTTTTATTAAGCTTTCATTGGTTCACAATCTCAATGCACCGGGTATTGAATTAAGCACATATATTAAACGATTCACGAGTCGGGTATACTGGCTCACTATGAATATTATACCAGTCATTCAGGAAAGCTATAGTAAAGAAAAATAAAAAACAGAAAATATAGCTACAGAAAATTAGACAATTGACGTCATTTAAACAGGCTGTAATCGCTTCATGGTGAACTATGTATTCTTTCTTTTCGAGAGTGATGAAACATTAAAGAAAAAACTTCACTACATACATCAACCGATTAACGAATACCGAGGATATCTATTTTATCTTATAAACCATAGGTCGTAAAATAAATAATCTTCTATTACACACAACTCTAACCAAGATCTACATTCTTCTACCTCACATACGGCTTCAAGAAGCACTAACTATAGACTGCCTGTCTAGAGGTTGACCTAGATAGCATATGATTATGAATTGGCCATCTTTTAATAATGTTCTACATTTCGCGTCCAAAAAGTTACAAAACTAACCCTTAATAAAACAATTAAAACACAACCCAAACAACTTCGCATTTCCTTTATCGGATATTCTATATTGTTCTGTGTTTTAAATATTCCCCAGAGTTGAGTATTAATATTAACCTCTATTCTTTCTATATCATACAACTTCTTATTATCATCCCTTTTCGCAAGAGTTATTGTTTACGAGAGCCATGGTACGAGGATTGGTATTCTCGAAAGGTATGTTGTGAATGGACTCTTGGAACGAGACACATGACAAAAAGTATATATTGCCCGAAAGCCCATCCGATTCTTCCAAGACACGACATTACAATACGAAATTATAGAGTCTTCAGAAAACTCATGTGCTCGAGATATAATGCACACCACCCTACCGCTTTAATGAAAAGATGCAAAATTTTAGACACAATATATTATTGCGGAAAGGCGGCAAATTTCGATGACCTCCCAATCCTTGGAATAGCTTGTCTAAGGTGGGAACCTTTTTTGTAATGGTAGCTTTCCTGAAGCTAAAACGTAAAATGGCATAAGCCAATGTCCATATACCGACAATACTCAAGTGACTTTTGCCTCAAAATCACCGACGGCACGCATGAGATGCCTCCGAAACAACGGGGCCTAACATCGATGAATTAGGAAAGCACAGCGGGTTAGTGTTTACTTGAAAACCACCCGTCATTTGAACATGGCGCATCCTTATTATTCTGATCATGGAAGTCGGGTAATTTCTATCCCTCACTATCCCGAAATGGACAGTGGGTAACAGTTGTGCCACCACTTACAGTAACCTTTGCAGAGCATAGATTAATCTGGATCATCATCTTTAACTACCACACCACATTCGGCAACAAAAACGAAATGGCAAAAACTGGTCTAGCACTGTGCGTTGGTTGTCCGGTCCGGCCGCCTGGTTACGGCCTTAAGTGAAACAGCATGCTGAGCATAGGCTTCGTTAAGGGAGAGTGCTAAATGAAACGTGTAGCCATGTGGCATTGTTATCAATAAACAATTTTTTTTTTTTATTAACTTTTTAAGTCAAAGTTGTTTTAAATTGATTCGTTTAATTAATTCTGAAAAATTTAAAAAAAAAATTAATAATATTTTTATTTTGTTTTAATTTTATGTAATTTTTTAAAACTTTTTTTTAATTAATTTCTTAAAGTATTCTAAAGAAATATACACCTGACCAAAAGCAAAGTATTTTAAATTATTAAAAAAAAAAAAATTATTTTTGTTTTTGAAAACAAAATTTATACTCGATTTAATTTATGTTTTAATAAAAATATTGTAGAATTAATAAAAAAAATAAAGAAAAAATAAAAAATGTTTTTAAGGGAAAGTCTTAGGAAAATTTACATCTTTAGTGATGTCATTGTAGCACTTTAAATGGAGTTCGTTTCTTTTTTTAAATAGCATTTGTATTACTGTTAGAGAAGTTGAAGGTCCAGGGCTGAATACTACCAAGACTACAAAGTTATCAACAGACGGTATAGAATTTTATTTTCTGTATTTGGGCAGTGATCATATCGCGATAGACATTCACGTGAAGACATTACATACAGTCAGGATCACCACCTAGTTTCTCCCACCACTTATGTTGCGTGTGTTAATTTTACACATGAGTGGTCGGACCTACAGTTTAAAGACGACTCCGAACAACAGATTCCTGATAAAAAATTTTTCAAGGTAGTTTTATTTACTCTCAGAGGATTCACCAGAAATCTGCTAAGAGGCTGTCGTCGAAGATATATTTTGAAGTGTGACCTTAAGGTAAGCTTAGCCATGAGACTACCCCAACTACAAAAAACTCAAAAAAGCTATCCTCACAAGAAAATGTTCACAAATTCATTTAAAATTAAACTCCACTTCTGATCGAACATGAGTTTCGTAATGTTGTACCGTCTAACAACCTTAATTATTTCAGGCATTCAGCATTTACAACGATGACTCATGAAAATATATGTTTATTGTTCGATAGTGAGTTAAAGAATCCTCAATCCGACTTGAAATCGCTAAAGGAAAATGGAGTTGTTTAGGCCATGTTTTAGTTAGAACTCATGAGAAGTAACTAAAATGGCAATTGCATGGAATCAACAAGGCAGTAGCTGTGTTTCAAGGTAGGCAAGAAAATGAAGCTGCTTCAGTGAAAAAGATTAAAGCCCCGGTTAGTCAAACGTCCACGGAACGTAACGGAGCATAGTTCATTTCTAGAATACGAAAAGCAATAAGAGCGATTTACCGAAACGAATGTTAATTTTCTGTAAGCATTTATATTGTGCCTTCATATTCAAAACAAACGTACGTTCGGTGACGTTGCTAACCGGCGCTTAAGATATAATGGGTTAGTAAACATATTGGAGAATTTATAACTGCCCTTTTGTTTCCATTGCTGTAATAATTTCTTAATTAATTTACAATACAGTTAAGCACTATATTTAAAGTATTATGACTTAAATAACATTAAGATTTTATGCTCGGCGTAGTAATATAGACCAGAGTCTCTGGTGGGAATCGAGCCTGTGAATCTCACGCTAATAGCTTAGCTCATTACCCACTTATCTGCCATGGGCACCCATATAATAAAAATAAAATATTACAAATTGTTTGTTTTTAAGCTGAATTAGAAATGAGTCCTTAGCGTTTACATTTTTTACATTTAAGAGAGGAGTCAATTCACAGACGCCTGCTAAAGAGCATCACTGCCTTCTCAAAATTTGAATAAAATGCATCATAGAATTTGTGTTTGGCTGTCATTGATTTGATGAAGAACATGAAAGAATGTAAATCAATGCAAAAAATGGGAAAATTCATAAATTTGGTTACCCTATTCACCAGATTTTTCTCAGAGCGACTAACAGAAGAAAAGTGTAGGTATGCAGTGTTCATTTAAAATGATTTTTTTCTCAATAACATGTGTTTCGTAAAAAGTAATAGTTAATGACTTACTCTTATAGAGCTGGTCCACAAGGGACGACAGAAAAAAAAACAAATATTGTGACGACATCTCATGCTTAAAAACAAGCTTCTGTCCTCAACATTCGACTGAATACTACCCAACACAATATATCCTTACAGAGGATATACATAGTTTATAGGCAACAAAATGTCCATATGTCGCGACATATGGCAACCTTATTATTCTAGAACTTGCTACAGTAGGTGATTGCTTTTTTTATTATCATTTTATCATTAATTGCACTTAAATACTGTCGTGTAAATTCTATTTAATAATTCATTATTTTCATTATCACCATTTTTAAATACAGTTTGAGAGTGATAATGTCCATGAATAATAATAATTCTCATGTAAATTGTCATTTTATTGTCTCGTTTATTTCCATCTTAAAGCACTGGATAATTACAATTTAAGTTTCTCATGTGTCTGCTATTTTTTTCATTTTTTATCTTTTTACAAAAAAATATTTAATTAAAGAACTATTATTATTGCATTTGCAAGTCAAGTCAATACAATTCAATCGATTTGATTTGATCATTTGCATTCGAAAGCAATTGATGTCTGTGCTGCTCTGTAAAATAGGAGGTGCATGTATAACTGACAGATGTGGGAGTGGTGCTTTAGTTTAAATATGCATTTTAATGACATTTACACACATTCTTGATTTGATAAGTTAACATGAACTACGTTAATTTCTTTAAAATAATCCCTCTCAGTTTTCTTGGTGAAATTTAAACAGTTTCGGAACAAACAGTTTTGTTACACGTGGTTTGCCTCTTAATACCCGAATATTATGCTTGGATAGTGATTCAACTGCTGCCATCAATTTTTTTTACTTTGTCTATATTTTAATCAGCTGAAAGTAGATAACCTAGTCCCTCAATATTTTCCAAAGTTGCAGTTCGAGGAATGCGAATGGTCTCAAAAATCATATTAGATTTCCCTGATTAGGCTACAATTTAGCTGAAAATGTTTACGAATCTAGCAAACGACGTGATATCAAGAAATTCAAACTGAATTAAACTAAAAAAAGAATCGATCGAAAGGAGCCACTGTTTAGATATACAAGGACATTGACTTGGAATCTCAATCCTGAAATACAGCTAAGGCCTTGTGGAAAACATGCTACGTAACAGTCACTTATGGATATGAATTGACTGCAGGCTGCAGGCGAAAATTTAAATTCATTCTCCGAAATTTTGGTATGTGCTCTGAGACTAACGTCTAAATAGTGCAACGAATATAGGCTGCCAGGAAATCTTAATGTGCTATACCTAGCGTGAATAGAGTAGCATCTACAATGCTATTTAACTAGGAATTTTTACCTCTAGCCCAGAACACATAGATCAGCAAGTTACTGCAAAAACCATAAGGTATTAACTCAGAAGCATTCTACCACTGAACCACCGATCGAAGTCGCCGTAGTCTAGAAGGTAGTGTGTTGGCTTATTAGACGAAAGGCCAGGGTTCGTATCCCCGGTCAGACATCAAAAACGAAATATGAAAAAAATATTTCTTCGGCGACTTCCTCTCAGCAGATTTCTGGCAAAAACTCTGAGAGTAAATAAAATTGCCATGAAAAGTTTCTCAAAAAAAATCTGTCGTTCGGAGTCGACTTTAAACTGTAGGTCCCGCCACTCATGTATAAAATTAGCACACACAACATAAGTGGTGTGAGAAGCTAGGCCGTAATCTTGACTGAAGGGTTGTAATGGCCAATTATGTATGTATTAACTCAGAAAGTAGTTGGCCTCAGGGTTCAAACCCCAGGTAAGACATCTCCAACAAAACGAAGTATGAAAAATATATTTCTCCGGCGACTTCCTCTCTGCAGATTTCTGGCAACATCTCTAAGAGGAAATAAAAATTGCCATGAAAAGTTTCTTCAAAAAATCTGTCGTTCGGAATCGACTTTAAGCCATAGATCCCGCCACTTATGGATAAAATTAAAACGCACCATAGGTGGTGTGGGAAGCTAGGTTATGTTCCTGACCAAAGGGTT
>QOCX01004897.1:0-10738 GCA_005959815.1 Sarcophaga bullata | reverse complement strand
AGAGTAGCAACCCTCAAACAAGTGACTGCTTCGTCAGACTTATAAACTACAACAAGGCCCTTCAAGTCATCAAATAGTCTCAAAAGTGATTACAGTGCTACTGTTTCAAGGCAAACAATTTGAAAAAGACTTAGTCTAAGGCCTCGAAAAGTCCCTGTTCTCAACAAACGGGACATGCGAGTAAGATTGGAGCAACCTCTACGTCGTAATAACTCGACCAGATGGAAAACGAAATACACGAAGTTGAAAATAAATTAAAAAGACACAAGAGTAGTCGTTGATAATTTGCTGATATTTCTGCAAATATGCAAATTGGTGTTGGCGCAATTGTCTGCATTCAGTGTTGACCACTGCTTTCTCCTTACTATCTGTGCAAAAGATGGATCTTTATCGTGCGAGAAATACCCTTGAGTTGCCAATTAATGGGGCAGAACGGTCCCAGACATTCCACTAAAACTGTAGAATCGTTGTTTCTAGAACTTAAGTACCCGTGATGAGGTAGCCATCTTGTTCAATGGGTCTAGTCACTTTGAAGCAGCTCTAGGCCGCCAAGGAAAGATAGTTTCTACTCAGCCTTGAAGTTAGCAAGAAATTTGCAATAAAATTCAGGAAATTTAGTATTTCATTTCTCTAGAAGTTTGTTCCATCAAGTAAATTTATTATGCAGACAAATTGAAAATTTTTAAATTAATATTCAGATAATCACAAAGCAGCTAGGGCCTCTGGTGGGTAACGAACCCATGACCCCAGCACTTGAAGCTTAGTACACCTTTTGATGTTAATAAGGCGTTTAAAGATGCTTATGGCGTGATATCGGCAAACTCGCAGATGTCATAACGTTTTTCGGATTTTTAACCCCTTGCACCCGAACCATTTTTTAGTATGGGTATTCAGCTACCCGACAGTAATTTTAATAAAAAAATTGTTTCGATTTTGCTTATTAGTATTTTCACTTAGGTTGGGTTAGGTTAAAGTGGTAAAGCTTTGATACCAAAAGCTCACTTGAGCACGCATAGCGGCCCACAGGTAAACGCAGTCCCTGTACTGATCAACTTCCTCCAAACCGGGGAGGAAGAAGTTGGTCAGCGCAGGGGCTGCACATTTAAAGCACGACTACGTCAAACTAGAAACCAGCCCAAAAGCTTGATAAACGAAGCTATATCCGTGACATCAAGTGACGATAGCTTCGTTAGGCTGACAAAAATTGGAGAGCCAAATAACCTATATCTGCACCTCGCAAGAGATGGGCCTTGACAAAAGAGAGTAGATAACAATCTCCTCTACCTCAACGGATCTGCACCCACTGCAGAAGTCGTTAAATGAGAGTTGCATACTTTCCGCGTGTCTTCCCATAACACAATGACCTGTAAGCATGGCCACTGTGATCGAAGTGACATTACACGCAAGTCCAAGTAACTGGTTGGAGTACCTTCTATCCATTGAAGGCCAAATGAGCCTAGTGGTGGAGCAGAACTCTTCCCTCATTGACCAAGGATAGGTTAGTATCTCGAAAGAATTTCTGCGCGATGGCCAGCTTGAAAGAGGTAAAGTGCATTCCTAAATCGATTGAAGAGGATTCCGGAAGAAGTGCTCCAGCCCTTCTAAAGCATTTCTGAGCGATGGCCAGCTTGAAAGAGGTAAAGTGCATTCTAAATCGATTGAAGAGGATTCAGGAAGAGTTGCGCCAGCCCAGGCGAGCTCATCGGCACTAAAAATTTACTACGATTTTACGTATTCAGTGAGGGATCTAAGTACCCATCATCTGATATATACTGCCTCTTAGGCGCCGTTCGAGTTAAAGTAAAGAATAGAATGGCGCCTCTCAGGCGCCGTTCGGTGCAAAGTGTTACATTCAGATAAGAAGGATTTTTTTCTTGTCTGAGCAATTTCGGCCACTGTTTAATAACATCGCTTTGATCCTAATATAGAATACTCAAGGAACAAGTTCTTCCATAAGACAGGTGATCTGAAAGAAGTATAACGAAGAAGAAACAGGACCGGAAAAGTTCCTATAACTAGTTAATCTTTTTTCAACGTCCATTATGCAAATGTTTTTTGTTGACGGTTGTGCTATTTTCTACAAGTTTATTCAGGTATGCCTATTGTAGGCATATATCGAGAGCCTTACAGATTGAGTAAACTTTACAATGATCGAAATTGTATTAAATTATATACGTATAGTATGTATGTAGGTATATATGTATGTATGTACAGCAATAATTTATTATATTACGTTTATCAAAAAAACTAGAAAATAAACCATTCAACTGTTCAAGCTCATTTCGTCAATAATAAAACTGTATTCTGCCTACCTTATCTATTTTGAAAACCAAATTGAGCACAATTCAATCTGTCCAATTAAAGCGGGACAACAAATCTCATTTGTTTTACTTTTTTTTTTTAGATTATTTTTAATAAATTTGGTCTTTTTTTTCATTATTATCTTTGGTAGATAACTCAACTTAAAGTAAAATATTGACTTTGTAACGTTTAACACACAACAGAACCATCTCACTCACCCTCAACTAAATAATTACAGGCTGGCTGGCTGGCTGGCTGACTGGTTGGCTTATCAGTTACCACAAATCAATCTTTAAAAGAAAAAAGAGTTGATTTGTGTCACCATCATCGCCATCCATCAACTAAACTAGCCGACATCCATCATCAAACCAATCCATTTATGAGTTTATCTAACCGAGAGAGAAAGAAAAATATGTTTCTGCTTAAAAGAAAAACATAACAACAGCACATGGACTTAAATTAAATTAAATACAGGGTCTTTTAAGTTGGGGTTTATAATAAGAAATATTCCGTTATCATTACATGCAGGCACAAGAGAATTTGACAGAATTAAGTCTTTATTTCAAGAATTTCATTTGAAAGTTTGCCTATCAAAGCATCAACTGAGTCTGCTTGTATAAGAAAGTCTAACTGTAAACCATCACACATGGAATAATTGTCCAATAGTATCACGAGACCAAAACACTATTTTGATGGGAAAATTAATTTTGAATTTGAGAAAGTAATTATTTTAGATGAACCAGGTTGTTCATCTGACTTACTTAGTTCGTTATTACACCACTTTAGTCAAGCTTACAACCTAGCTTCATATACCACCCATGTGGTGTGTGTTAATTTTATTCATGACTGGCGGGACCTACAGTTTGAAGTCAACTCAGAACGTGAGACTTTTTTTTTTGAAAAACTTTTCATGACATTTTATTTACTCACAGAGTTTTTGAGAGAAAGTTCGGGATGTTTGAGCGAGGACCTGAACCACAGGCTTTCGTCTAATAAGCCATCACACTACCTAGTAGACTATGGCAATACCTCAGGCTGTTTATCAAATAAATAAATAAAGTATAGCCATTGCTGATGGTTGTTTTACTTTATTTCCTGTCCTTACTTGATCTTCTAAAGACCTCGCCGTTTTTTCATAATTCGGCGTTACAATCCTTCATTCAGTGTTATGCCCTGGCTTCTCAATCCACTTATGTTGTATGTGTTAATTTGATACATGAGTGGCGGCAGCAACAGTTTAAAGTCGACTCCGAACGAGAGTTTTTTTTTTTGAGAATCTTTTAAGAATCGGAGACACAAATTTTTACTGAAGGTTGGTCAGGTGTTGGCTAGCAGTGGATCCTAATGTCAATTAACTTAGTTAACCCAGCGTAAATTGAAGGAAGTTTCTTCTCACAGAAAAACTCTAAGAGAAAAGCCTCTACTCACTCAATGCAATATCTTGGTATTCGAAAAGAAGGTTGTAGGAAAAAGGAAAGATCTACACGACTATCGAGGTGTATAAAAACTATTCAAAATTTTAAGAAAAATGACTTTCTCAGATCCACTAGTTTAATATGATTCGCACGCGAAATTGTATTCTCTTTACATTGTACCTGATATTGAAAAAGAAGAAAATCTGTTGAGAGAAATAAAACAAGAAAATTTGCACTCGGAGGAGTGCTTTACACTATTTTTACCTTACGATCACTGTGTTATAAAAAAAAAAAATATTTTTATAGCACGATATGTACGCCCGAGTATGTGTTGAAGTGTAAATAAATATCGAAAATCGTTGCTCTCATTGATTAACAATCATAAAAGAGGGAAAGGAATATTTTTGTTTTACTCTGCTAAGAGATCTTTAAATAAACAAGACTCTCAGCGTCAATACTTCACAATGTGGCAAGCGCTGTCATAACCAACAATTTGTCAATACCGGAGTACGTAACATTATCTTCATTTTACTCAAAACAACTCTAGTACCGATGCTTTAGTATTTGTGATTGAAATGTCGCACTGTTTGTAGATTTCAAATGATTTTATGACCATTACAACTGCATAAGCACCACCACCAACCACAACCACCAGCACTGTCGCTGTGCCAGTCATCATCACCATCGGTGCACACCTTTATTGATTTCACGTCATTGTCATCGGCGAGCGACTCTTACGTATTCGAGTATCAATTGGGATTTTTATTCTCTGATCGAGTTAAGATAATATTTGTTCTGTTGCTCTGTTTTTAAATAATTCTTATCTTATCGGTGTTATTACATTTTGAATTCGTATGCATTTAATGGATGACAAATACATCTGGTTGCTCAGAGGAGTTCTAGTACCCATAAGTACTCATCCAGCCTAGAGCAAACACCAAACAAACATAGCGTTTAACATGTGTCAATACAAGATTTGATGATAATTATATTTATTATTTATTTATTAGTTTTGTTGTTGTTTTCTATTTTCTATATTAAATACTAAGAGACTTGCATTACAATTTTGCCGATATTACGAGTAAAAAAAAAGTTGCTTTTTTCTTCTCATTATTGAAGAGGCCTACTATCAAAATGGGAATAAAATATACGAGTACGAATACGAGTACGAGTACGAGTGTCATGATGCAATTTTTCGAAATGAATGCGTTGTGTGTTGTTTTACGTGATGATGGAATTAGTTTTGAAGGGTTCTCGTGAAATTTTATCTTGTTTTGTAATCAGGTTATAAAAAAAAAATTAGAAAAATTAGAAAAATTAGAACAAAATATTATTTCTTCTTTAACTTTGATTATCATCATTTGCACTGATTTCCTCTCAGCAGATTTCTGCAAAAAACTCTGGAGTAATTAGAAAACGCCATGAAAAGTTTCTCAAAAATTTTGGTTCGGAATCAACTTTAAATTTTAGGTTCCGTCACTCATGTATAAAAGTAACACACACAACATAGCGTGGTGTGAGAAGCTAGGTCGTAATCCTGACTGAAGGGTTGTAATGTATGTATATATTGTGGCACTGAAAAACGTAATACTCATAGGCATCCATTCTTGTTCTGTCTGTGATACACGCCTAGAGTCGAATTAGCCAGTACTTTGGTGATGAGGCTGTCCAAATCGCCCTACGCAATATAATCAAGGTCTCAAAAGAAATTTCATCACTAGCATGACCATATGAATTTCTTCTGAACTGTACAGACTCATAAAAGGTATTGTACAGCTTTCTCTTCTTCCCGTAATAACTCCATGAAGTAAAGAGGATCTTGTTTGCTATCGTAAGATAAATTAGTTGATGTCAAGAGCTGACGTTTAAGCCAGTGTTTAAGAATAGAAATTTTATACAATTGGCGATAATTCAAATCCTTCATTCTAAAGTTCAAACAGGAGTTTTAAAATGTCAACACGCTATTGTATGGCCGACTTGACAGCTCTTTTTGCTGTGAACTAGTCACAAAGATGCTAGGAGGGTCATGTGTGTTAAATTTGAAAAAAAAAATAGGAAAACATAGTCTCTCTTTTAACTCTATACGCCTTTCCAATAGGATTTGTCGCTTCATCAAAAATAGGTTCTGGTTTGTGAAGAAGATTCCCTCTTGCCGAGCCTCATTTCTTCAGTGCTAAATTTGGAAAATACTTCATAGATTTTCTTCTTAAACAATGGCTGCCAAATAGGAACTGAATGACGTAGTTTGTTAAAATTATGCCACGCCTCAACTGACAGTGTTGTCAAGAGAAGGGAAATTCTAAAAGTCACTGTCTTATTAACCAACCCCGCTGCAGATCTTCATTCTTTCGTACAATAAAGACAACACCTTTTAAATTATGTGGTAGTTGGCCAGACTAATCATAGGTGGTCAAATGAAATTTTCTATTCGACTGCCATCTTCAAGACATTCATGATGACTAAGACCATATTACAGTTCCAGTACATAAGTACTTTGGATATTTATGATTTTAGAGAAATATCTGTCCTATAGGCTTCCTATAGGTTTCCCCCAACTCTTGTTGAGCGTTGTATCCGTTCTTCTCTTTCTGGTGTTTCCAAGTAAAGGTTGATCGACCTTGTCTTATACTTCCTTGCGAGTTTTATACTACGACCGCTTAAGTTATAGTATTAACAGGTTTCAATACCGTATGAGGATTTCGGTGTGCAGTTTGCCAGAGAGTGACGTAATGTATCATAGACGGCTAAAAAATGTACAGAATTCATCGCTAGCATTAGTTTGTGAACATCCGTTTTCGCTGCGTTCCAAGACTCGGAACCATCCAAGAGAGCGTTTGATAGAGATGTGTGGGGATCGTGTCATAGACAGTTAAGGCAACAAAATGATTGCCAGCATTTATCTTGTTTTTTGTGTTTGTGGCAGAAGGATGTTATGTTCTCCACAAATTAGATGCGAATGTGGAGACAGTATTTCAAATAAATTCTGTGTTGAAGATATTAATTCTAAGGCTTGTTTAATAACTCAACGGACTCTAATTTATTCGCTTGTCATCATCATCATCATCATATCAAGTAACAGATGTTATTTACATAGGCGAGTCCTTTAACAGGAGATGTTTAGATTCCGAGGTTAGCCTTTACCGTGATAAGACCCATTGAATGTTCATAAATCAGGTACAATATTGAATAGCCTTGGAGAGAAAACTACAGCCCTTAAGCTGGAGTGAAAGAAAAATTCTATAAAAAAAAACTTTTCTTGTGCAAAATTTTATCCTTCTCAGACCACCTAAGGTTATCCATTTTTAGACCAAGTCTACTCCTACTACTTAAACATTTGTTAAGGGATAATATCTATTTGGGAAGGACATTAATTATTGTCTTACAACTCTAGTTCCGCATAATAAAAACCTGTTATCAGCAGCAGCTGCTGCTGTTTATTACCAGTTCCTGCAAACTTTTTTTTTGTTTTTGTTTGCTACTCTTCATAATTGTTAATGATTTTGTTTTGTTTGTTGGTTGGTTGGTAATTAAATTAAGTTTTGCAAAATGTGTAATAATTTTTGCTTTTCTTGGCTGGTTTGAAAAATGAAAATCGGTGGCAAAAAACAAGCCTCATAAATTCACTGAAAACTCATATTTTCATAGAAAGAAGAAGCATTTCTCAATGAAAACGAAAGTGCTGCACAGTTAGGATTGTTGGCGCATGGTGATTGGTGGATTGGTGGATTGAATTGAAATGGGGATATTACTGTGTTGGATTTTGTACCAGTTTCATGATTGCACGTGATAATTGCTTAAAATTCCAAAAAAGAGAGGCTTTTTTAACAGCGGCAGTGGTGGTGTTGGTGGTGGTGGTGGTGGTGGTGTTGGTGGTGGTGGTGGCATTTGGTTTGCGTTTTAAGCGTCTAAAGAAATGGCTCTGCTCTGCTCTGCTCAGCTCTGGTCTGGTAAGATTTTGATTTATCAAAATCCATTTCTAAAAACTGTAGACTTCAAGCGGAACAATAATGAAACATACAAGAGAAGCAACAACAACAAGCATAATATTTCAGTTTTATTTACAAAAAAAAAATCTACAACAATAACAAGCACAATAAATACAATTATTAAATGAAATGAAAATTAAAGATTGAGGAAGTTTTCGACCATAGTTTCTGTGTTTTTTTGTCTATTTGTCTGTCTGTCTGTCTGCCTAAATGCGTATTTATAAATAGAAAAACCATATTAGAGCATGACTTATAAAATTAAATGAAAATCAAGGCAAATAGAGGAACTTTTTTTCAATTTCTTTCTTGTTTTTTTTTATTTATTTTTTGATCGTTTAACTTCCTTTAAAAACAAAAAAAAACCAAAAAAAAAATATTCCAAAAATTTCAACTCATTTTTCATGATCGTTTCTGTTGTTGTTGTTTTCTTGTTAAGGAAGATTAAATGGATTTTAAAATTTGATTTGATTTGATTCGTTTAAGATTCCGTCAGTAGCACCATACGGAAGTTAAAATGAATAAAAAAAAATTTGAAAAAAAAAATTTTAAAAATAATCGATAAGCAGACCCAGAAATGTTTACAAAAACACACAAACAAACAAACAAAAGTTCAAAGATTTAACGGAAATTCTGTTTTGTTGCTTTCATTTGAGGAGGGCTGGCCATAAAGGTAAAATCCGTTATTTTATCACTTCCCGTTTAAGAAAAACAACAAATGACAAGAATTAAAAGACACGAACACGAACAAAAGCCAACAAAATGAAAAGAATAGAAAAGAATCGAAAAGAAAGAAGGCCTCATTCGTGGTGTACTCACAGTTTCTGAGTGTTTAGATTGTCACCAAAAGTCCATTAAAGAGACATAAAAAAATTTATGCATAAAAAACCTCCATTAAAACAAAACAACAATAGCAACAACAGCAACAACAAAAAACTACAATTTCAAATTCAAATTGTCAATCGAACTCCATCTTTTATAATGACCATGCATGTGTACATATGGATGTATGTATGTATGTATATGTGTGTCTGTGACCCAACAATCGGAACAAACTTTTTTTCTCTTTTTCGATTGAAAATTAAAATCGTAATATATATGCGAAACACATTCTCGTAAATAAAAATATTGAAGAAGCTAAAGTAGAAGAAGCTAAAGAAGAAGAAGAGGAAGAAGAGAAATATTACTGAAGAAGACTTTTATTAAAGAAGTACCACAGAAGAAACCAGAATTGTAAAAATTGTAGAAATCAAGCCAATGTCCATATTAATCTATAGATTAACCCTTTAGGCAACAGATTCCTGGAGAAAAGTGTTCATTGGTTCTACTAGGGTTAAAAGAAGTGCAAAATCTACCAAAAGATAAGATAAAGGTTCGAACAGGCTTGTACAGTTGCACGTTTACATAAATCCATCAGATACCCGATATCAAACGTGAAGCTCTTGCAGACTATTCCCTGTAAATAAGATCGTAAACCCTACCAGCAATCTCAAATCCTGAAAACCATCAGGTTTAGTTAAAAAAGGAGACTAAAATGTAACATATTTTATCCATTTATCCGTATCTTCCGGGAAAGTAAAAATCTCTTCAACGAGTTTTCACAGAAAATAATAATCAAAGTACTAGAAGAAGAATAATTGAGCATGATTACGAAATGTGGTGTGAGAAATTAGGTCGTAATTCTGGCTGAATGGTTGTATGTATGATTGCGAGGTTATTTTTCAAATTAATGACCAGAATTTCAGATGAGGTAGCACCACAACGGTAAATAAAACAAGCCGCATTCGGACTCCACATCTTCTCCATCACCATGCAGTCTGTGGAATGGCTTACGTCAGCTTAATCTTTAGGTGCCTCTACTAGAACAACACCTACAATGTAAAACATGGCAATATGCTAGGCAGATCAAGTGGTATGATGTGAGCGACTGAGTGAGGTTATGTCAATCCATCTCTTTAACATTGAAACACAATCGGTGTCTGAGACCTCTGAGAAATCTTGCAGCGATAAGTTAGTAACTTACTTAATTGGTCAGCACAATCTTTAAGTCAGCATTTCGACCTAGCTTCTCACACCACTTACGTTGTGTGCGTTAATATTACACATGAGTGGTGAAACCTACAGTTTAAAGTCGACTACGAATGACAAATTTTTACTTACCCTCAGAGTTTTTGCCAGTAAACTGCTGAGAGGTAGTCGTCGAAAGAAATATTTTTTTAAATTTCGTTTTGTTCGAAATGTCCTGGGGTTCGTTCTGTGACCTTAGGTCTAATAAGCCAGCACACTATCTACTAGACTATGACAATTTCAGGCACAAAGAAGAGACCTTCATTTAATATTTGGCCGTGATATAAGTCCCAAAACGAATACGCTGACATAGATCACCTATCAATGGTCATTATTAGTACCTTCTTGAATATCTTGAGTATTGTCACCCAAAGGGTTAAATGTGTTTATTAAACACTTTTTTAATTTTCTGTCAAATACGTACTTTAGTTGCTGTACTTGTATGATGAGCGTTTAAATGTGACTGGATGTCAAATAAGCGCGCGCGCGCGCGTTTACATTTTTTGATGAAGAGAAATTTTGTTTTTTTTTTTTTTTTTTTTCAACGTTTAGTTTCCAAAAGGCTTTGTAAATGCTATTGATGGCTGGATGGATGGATGGATGGATCGGACAACTAAGTGGACAGACATACGACACTTAGTCAGTTTCTGTTACTGACATACACAGATTATGGCTGTTGTTAGTGTTGTTGTTAGTGTTGTTGTTGTTATTGTTATTGTAGTTAAATCAACGGCACTTTGTAACGTATTTTTTTACTTTGCTTTGTTTTTGGTTTTTGTTTTTGTTGTTTTTTTTTTATTCAGTTTTAGTTTTCTTACTTCAACAGTTTTTCACCATTTTTATGGGTATTGATGTGGTTGTTACTGTTGTTGTTGTTATTGTTGTTGTTGTTTTTGTTATCAACCTCACATACACAGGAAATATCGTCAGTTGTCTTGCATGATCATATTCCATAATTGAATTGAATAAAAA
>QOCX01004894.1:0-13795 GCA_005959815.1 Sarcophaga bullata | reverse complement strand
AAAAAAAAAAAAAAAAAAAAAAGGAAAGAACAAATAAAATAAAAAACAAATGCTATTTAAATTAAATCATATTAAAAGTGAATTGCAATTATTATAATCGTGATGATATAGAGCCTATAATCAATGCTAATGCTATTATAACAACAGCCAGCTAAAGCATTAACATTAGCCTAGAATAGTAGAATAGATTAATGAAATGCCCCCCCCTCCTCTACCCTTTAGAACATATTATAAAAAAAAAGGAAAATCAAAAACAATTATTTACAACACAACATTAAGGCATTAAGAAAGAAAAAAAAACGTATTGAAATTTAAAAACAAATGAATTAAACAAATAATATGAGAAGAGAAGAATTATTATAATGTGAATACATTAAATATTAAATTAATTTATTTAAAATGACATACAAACACTGACATATATGTATGTATACATACCAGTAGTTATAATACTATGCTTACATACTATGTATAAATATATATATACACAGTATAATATGAAGAAAAAAAAAAATAAAAAATAAATAAAATGTATATGAAATGTATGACAAGAAACAGAGAAGAAAACAAAAAAAAAAAACAAAAAAAAAGATTAAAAAAAGATTAAAAAAAACAATTGCAAATTATATAATAAATAAATCCCCTATTAAAGTTGTATAACTACTGAATTATAAATAAATATTTGTAAAAAAATATAAAAAAAATATAAAAAAATATAAAAAATAAACAAAAACAAAATAATTTATTAATAAAAAAAAAAGAAACCGAGAAAAAACTTAAATAATATGAAATGAATTGAAATGAAACGAAATAATATTATCGATAAATACAATAGTAATAATAATAATAATAACAACAACAACAATAACAACAATAATAATAATAATAATAATAATAATAATAATAAAGCACGTTTTTTTAAAACATAAAAATTGTTTTATTCAATTAGCCCGAATGACTTTTAATGAGAGTTACACACACACACATACATACTCTCATACATACTCTCGTACATTCACAACTACAATCGATTGATAATTTATAATATTTCACAATTTTACCCTACACTACCATTGTTATGTTTGTAATGATATTTGTTAAACACATGCATGCATACACTACTGACCATTACAATCCCTTTAATCAGGATTATATTCTAATGTTTCACTTGTGTTCTCTATTCATCTATGGACGGCAAGGCAATCAGAACTCCTGCCAAAACAGAAAAAGACTGCCGGCAGAAATACGTGTAAACTAATGTTTGAGAAGGTAAGTCTGGAAAGAGACTTAGCTGCAGCAAATACCAAGTAACGTGGGATTCTTGCAGGGTTTTTACTTACTTACTCACTTATTTAATTGGTTTTTACATTTTTTAGTCAGGATTACGACCTGGCTTTATGAATGGCGGGCCCTATAGCTTTTCATGTTAATTTTACTAACTCTCAGAGGCTTTACTGGACTGCCGAAAGGATGTTCTGACGACAAAAAGCAACTTTTTCAAATTTCTTTTTATTCGGGATGTCTGAACCATGGCTTAGCTTCTCATAATCCAATAGACTTACCTACTAGACTACAGGCGGCCAACCTATGAACATATTCATTCAGATGTATAAGACAACCTTTAGCTTTAAACATGATTTGCATCATGAATTACTAGGAAGCTTTTTAAACCAAAAAGAAAAAAAAACTGCAAGAAATGTGAAAGCAGTGCATTTAATAAAAATTTAGCCTATGGCATGCATAATAGATTGATAATTAAATTATTAGCCAAGACGCTGTCCAGATGTGCTCTAGAACATAGCTCCAATAGAATTACATTCATTCATGTCAAAACATTGCATTATGATTCGAAAATGATCAATTAAATACCATCTACCATGTCTAATTAGCTTCTCACACTGCTCCTATAATCACATAGATATCAGCTTTGCCTTGTTATCGCACAAATAGTTTCAAACTCCCTGCCATGCTAGACAAATGGAACACAATCCAACTGATTTACGTATTACTGTAGAGAGGCTGCCAACATACACTATCAAATGATCCTTATTAGCCACCTAGAAGTGACAAAAAATTCGGATTTTCGTTTCAAATATTTGGTGCCATGGCATTATATTTTAATTCGATAGTGAATCTGCTGTTAAAGCAGCATTTATGCAAGCCTTGTTAAATTCAATGTCACCAAAGTTCATATTCCTTATGCTCGAATGATTTCCCAATTCAAAGCTATAACGTATGCCAACGGCCAATATCTAAAGGGCTTAAGTCTGAAATGAATTCGGTCGGTAATGTTATAATTCTAGTGTAGTGTAATACATAGTCGGTGTTAATGCATTTATTTATGAAAATTGTTTTTTTCCAGAAGATGATGGGAAATAAAAGGTCACATGTATTGTATATCCGACGGACGTATGCATATTGTCACCCTTGATTAAATTTTTATTTAATATTAATGAATATTTAATTAATAAACATTTTGAAATTGTTAATACTTTTATGCAATTGTAATTGTTGTTGTTTTTTTTTTCTCTTCTTCTTTTTCTTCTTCTTCTTCTGCTCATTTTTTACATAATTAGTGGTTGCAGTTCAGCGGTTAATTTAATGAATTTTTTTTTTATTTTTTTGTTTTTTTTTCAAAAAGTTTCTTTGCAAAACAAAAATGTTTTATTTTGTTTTTGTTTTCCTTTACTTTTTTTTATTTCAATTTCAATTTAAAATTTAAATAAACAAATGAAATCGTATTTAATCCCTCATTTTAATATTGAAACTGTTTGTGCAATTAATTAAATAGTCAGAATATTAAATATTCATTGTGAAATTATTCAATAAATTAGAAAACCAGGACACACTCTTTATGCTCGGCGTTATTTTAATATTTTAAGTGTGATTTAAAAAAAAAAAAAAACATTTTTAACAGAAATTTTATGGGAATTTGTATGCTGCACCACTAAGCGTATGAAGAATATTTGATGTCAATAATAATATTGCATATACGCAGGAGTTGGGTGAACAGCATAAATGAAAAGCATGCAGGAAATGCAGCAGAAATATTTAATTTTCAATCAAGTAAAGCGTACAGAAATTGTATTGCGTTGGAAAGTATTGTTTTTAGATATCAAGCCTCATACGGACGATATAAAAACAGAGAGAAATGGAGAAGTGGCTTCAGTCTGAGGTATTGGGGACTGTATAGCTCTTAGGGTCTTGGACGAAGAGTACACGACATTTAGCGATTAAATGAAAGTAAAATCTATTTGGTATTAGCAAATACATCCACTAGACTCATTGCCACGTATATCTATCACATGACTTAGTTGAGGTAGATTGTGTGCTACTAATGCGATCGCAGGCCAAAAGGCAAAGAAATCATGACCGTATTGACACGTGACAGAACCAGCATTTGTAGATATCAAGTAGCGTATAAATTTAAATTTAGCATAACTTGTAATGTACTGAATGGGGAAGAAGCCATTACCGTGTATTGATGAGCAATAGGGAAACGTTTCTGTCTCGACAATTGTCCTGATCAAAACCTCAGAAGAAATTGAGCTTGAATAAGGATGATAAAACAGAAACAACAAGCAACGATGGGAGCCTAATTTTGTGTTCCTTAGAGCTTACATTGTATACTAGTATTAGCCAACGTTGCCTGATTTTTAATTGAAAAAATCAGCGTTGAAAGCCTGATGATATAATGCCAATAATTTCCCGAAAAAAAAAAAAAAAAAAAAAAGTTACTCTGCAGCTGTAATGCAATGCAATGCTTCACGAATATCAGTGATAAAATTTGATTGATTTTTTCATTTCAAATGAACTCATTATGACAACATAATGAAAAATGTCTTTCAATTTCATATTTACAATAGAATGACAAAAAAAAAAGAAAAAGAAAAAATACATCAGAATTTAAGTAAGAGCAACAAACAAATACTTGCCATAAATAAAAGCGAATTAAGTTAATAAATAGAGAAATTCTTGATTACAAATCATGTTACCTGTACAATTTTGACAGAAAACTGTATATTATTATTAAATGAAATTTAAAAAAATGCTTTTTTTTTTACTTTATTTCATATTCATTTTGAAGTATAAATCAGTGACTGACTAGTTTGCAACAACAACAAAAATTAATACGATTTTCTTGTGCTCTTTTTTTCAAGACTCTTTCGTCTTTTGCATTTTTGCCATTTGCCTTGATTACTAATGATTTGTATTCAACTAAGGCTATGAACACACTAAAACTCTCTCTCTCTCTCTTTCTGTTGCCCTCACATCGTCTCTGTATCTCTTCCGTTTACTTTTGCTTAAGCCAGGCAGCAACAAATACTGCGGAAATTAAATTGCAAATCACAACTGAAATGAAAATATGAGCAGAGCATAACAAAAAAAAAAAAAAAAAAATGTAAAGATGAACAAAAAAAGAATTTTTTTTCCTACAAATGCTAATGAAGGCCATGTTGGTGTTTTTCTTTCGCCAACTTGTTATTGTTTTTGTTATTATTGTTGTTGAATAGAAAGATGATATCATTCTTTAACAAAAATGCCAATATCACATTGGAAATCACAAAAAAAAAAGCAAAAACAAAAACAAAATAAAGTGAACAAGTCAGTGAGAATTGAGAAAACTAAACAACGGACGTACATATGTCACCAAATACATTTGAAATACTAATACTAATGCAATATAAATTACATTAAAAAATCAAATACGGAAATTCTCTTACTGCTGCTGCTGTTCTACTCTCATTTTTTTTTTTTTTTTTTTGTTTAAATAGTCTTAAATGTGTGTATGTGTGTGTCTTTCTACTTATTTGTAGGAGTATAGAAAAAAAAATATTGTTTGAATATGTTTATTCGTTTGTTTTATTGGTTTGTATTTGTACAATACAGTATTTTTTCTTTTTTCTTCCTTTTTTGTTGTTTTTCTTGATAAACAACTATTTCAAGTGCCCGTTTTGTAGTGGCATACTCACTGCAGGGAAAGTTTATACAACTTTTTCTGTTTTTTCTTGAAATTTTTCCAGTGTATGTGAGTGTGTGTGTGTTTGTTTTTCAAATTCAAAGAAGAAAAAAAGTTCTTTTTCGTACAAAATACAATTTATAAATTAATAAAAATATTATTTATGCATTTTGCATGGAGTTGTACACAAAATTCAAACAAAACAAAAACAAGCAAACAAACTTAAAAAGTACTCGCACATGTCCAGCCTGTAAGGAGTCAGAAAATGGTTCAACAACAACAAATTTTTTAAAATTCACAATAAGTTAAGAAAAATACCTTAAGAACTTGAAATACGGGTTGAATTTTTTGTTTTTTAAAAGCATAGAAGTAACACTTCCTCTTTAATGTAAACTAGATACTAATCGATTCAAAACATTAAAGAAGGTGGAAAATTGGTCAAGTTTTGTTAGGGTTTGTAGGTTTGTATCAGCCCCGTAGTTGAGTAGTACGAGTGAATGGCTATGATATTGAAAGACATCGCCTTCGGAAAAGCCCATTTCGGTTAGAGGAATAGTTGGTTGAAGGGGAAGAGACAAACTGAAAGGTCCATGACCTCATGCCTATCAGCATACACTTAAGTCATCTAGCAGACTTGTTATAGGTTCATCATTTGAATTAAATATATATACTTTGTTTAATATTATTAGCCGTTTTAAATGTCTCTTTCGCGATTGAATTACGCCTGCAAGCAATACCTGATGGCAACCATCCATCTCGTGCAATGAAGCAAAATTCATGTTTGCAAACTTGACCTGATGCATATAAAAAATTTTTGATATTTGTAATGTTTGTGTAACGTCCTGACCTTAATCTATCCATTACAGACGCAAACGATCCAAAACGGGTTTTATCGTACGTACTGTTATAAACAATTTTCAAAGAACTAAAGTATTTCATTTGAGCATAATTCATCTGCTTGTTCATCCATGTACATTATATATATACATACGCCTCATAGTGTTTATATGCCTTCTCAATTATTTTCTCTTCAATTTACCTTTAAATCCGCTTCGACAGAGTATCCGGTGTTGATCAAATTATAGTTTTCGACATTATCAAACTGCATTACAATAAGTCCTCAAGAAGTTTTCTCTGTTTTTTTTCCTCTTTCTTCGTTTTCTACTTCTTTTCTGCTGGAATAAAACCAAGAAAGTGAAAACAACAACTATAAGAACAACAGCAACTACAACAATATGGCCAACGATGTATATCGTTATAGAAGTTATAAAATAAAATGCAAATATAAAGACAAATTATATTCATGAGAGAGTTTTTTTTTCTCTTTTAGCAAGTTTTCGTATGCATACGAAAGGGAAAAAAAGCAACAACAACAAAAAGTACTAAAAGCAACAACTTAAAATTAAACTTAAACAAGGAAAAAAGATAAAGAAAGAAAGAGAGAGAGAGAGAGAAGGCAAGAAACTTAACTTAACTTTACAAAAATATACTTATGAATAGTTCAAGCCCAGGCCAAGAGAAAAATTTTTGTTTAAAAAAAAATAAATTTTAATTTAAAAACCTGAAAAAAAAAACAAATTGTTGGTTTTAAATAACGTATACATACGTGAATGTATCAGTGATGAAAGCTATCTACATCTGAATTGGTAAGACATCTATAATGCTGGTGGTTGTACATGACGCTTGAAGTTCAAAAAAAAAGAAAAAAACTGCTGCCCTAGAAAAGCAAATGCAAATGCAAATTTCTTGTTGGTTGGCAATTAAGAAAACTTTGTTGGCAAAAAGTTATTCCAGTAGCCACAATAACAACAACAACTTCAACAACAACAACAAGAGAAGTAAAAGCAAATAGAAATTAAATAACAGTTTGAAATTAAAAACGGTAATTAAATATTGGAGTTACCATTTAGCACTTCAATATTAAACAGGCAGACTGTCATTTTACCTTTGAATTAAAATAAAATTTAAAAGGCGAAACAAAAATGTTGTGTTTTGAATTAAAAAATTAAAGGCTTTTTTAAACCTTTTAAATTTATCTTTTATTGTCTATTAAATCCCAAAGGTTAACTACCCCTAGTACCCTGTGTTTATATCGTGTGCTGCGTACGTTTATTATTGAATATGTTCAGTAGATCTGACGTATGGTTATTGTTCTTTAATTTGTTTTCTTTTTTCTTTTTTGTTAAACCTTTAAAAAGAAAAAAGAATATTTAACGACATTTAATTCGTATGAATTTATTCCTTCTGTAAATTATACAACATTTGAATGCCTATTTATAACGCAGATAATTTTCAATGGCTTAGAATTTATTATGATTTCCCTTAAGGCTAACCAAAAAGAAAAAAGAAAAACGAAACGAATTTCCATAAAATCAAAAAAAAAAAACCGAAAGACACATAAAATTTAAAGACTCTTTATGATTTTCAGCGTTTAATTCTTTTATTACTGATTGTAGCGCCTACACTAACAGTCAGTTAGTCTACAATTTTTTTCTTACATTTCAAGCAGTATTTCAGCGATAACTTGACGAATGTAGATTTTTGAATTCTCTAACGTTGGGATATTATCCGCCCAGACCCGGTCTTTGCATGCAATAAAGACAAAATCTGTTCTTTCAAAGCCATTTTCGAAAATATGCCCTCCCACGTATTCTGAATGTTAATGCCTTTCTCACTATCACTTTCACACTCTCCTAGCTGTTACAAGCGACATTTTGCTTGTAAACGAAACTAATTAATGAGAAATAAGTTTCCCAGTGCAATTTTTAATGAGATCATTACACTAGCAGCGACGCTATTTAAAATAAATTTCACTTTTGGTCAAGAAATCGACTCTTAACAATGTCTGTAAGCAAATTATTTTATTTTTAAAGACCAGAGGCCTATTTAATATGTCACTTTAGTTTCTGAAAGCCTGTTAACTTCACTTACTTGTTTAACATTCCTTTCAAATGCTCTGAAATATTTAAAATTTCTGTCATTCTGTTTTAAAAAAAAATATGCTTAAGGACTACTAAAGGAGTCCTTTACACAAACAGTAAGAAAGAAGGACAGCCCTTCTAAGTCAGTTGTGCTGTTAAGAATTTTAAAATGCTTCACTATCTTTGTTAAAATCCTTAAAAGAAAAAAAAGAAAATTGTACGCAATAACTTTTACTGGCATTGTCCTACAACAACAATAACAATAACGCCAATATCGACAACAAATCCAATCAAATCAAATATAAAAAAATAACAAAAGAAACAACAACAAATCCGATTAATATCACAGTTAAACAAAATAAAATAAAAAAAGACGTAAGAAAAAGAAAGAAAAATGGCTAGAAAATGTTGTTGTCGATGGTATGCTACTGATAAATGAACAATTTCGGTGGATAAATACTTGATTTTACAATCAAATGAGCATAAGACAGCAACAACAGCAACAGCAGCATCATCATCAGCATCATCAGTAACAGCAATAACAATATCAAGGATATACAAATAAAGGCAGAAGAAAGAAAGAAATTTAAATTTTTTATCTCAACAAATCTAGAAGAAGAAAATCTCTTTCTGTTGCTTTTCATTTCCAGCAATCAATTCGATGGATATTTAAATATTTATTGTAGATTCGACTACGATACCATGCCATGCCATGATTTCTGTTCATTTTTTTTTTTGTTCATTCTTTTTTTAAGGACACAAATCTGTTTCAACATTTTTTTTCTACCCTTAATTGCTTTAAATTTGGCTAACAATTGTTGTACAAAAAGGGTAGAGAGCTTATCGCCATTTCTTAATACAATGCTACCTGATATGGAAAAATTTAAAAAAAAGCCAAGAAGACATCTCTAAATAGGCCTTAAATCCCTTAAACTAAAAATTTTTAAATTTTATTAACTGTTACCGTCTTGCAATTTCTTCCTTTTATAGTTTTATAATTCTTAAATAAATTTTACAACAACATTTCTTTGAAATACCCAATAATTTTATAATTTAATTTATAAACCCCCTTTTGCACCCATACATATACCGTGATTGTAGAATTCCATGGAACTACTTTGGTTTTCAATAAAATATGAATTTAAAGAGCATAACAATGAAACCAATATACCAATACCAATACCAATACCAATACCAATAAAAGAACAATTTACCAGCAATAAAAAATAACAGAGACAGAGAAAGAGAGTAAACAAAACTGTACAACAATAGCCGTATACAACAACTACAACAGTGGAAACAACAATCATTATAATAATGATAATAAAAGTAAGCAGAGATCTAAACACAGAGATAGTAACGTTAAAGTCGGCCATAATGCTAAAAAAAAAGAAAAACAACAACCCATAACAAGTAGAATCAAGTTAAAATAGCAGAAAAGAAGAGCCAAAGAAATGGCCAACAAAAGTGAAAAAGGCAAAAGAAAACAAAATAGAAATGACATCTCTTGAGAAGCTATAAAATCAAAATCGAAATCATGACAATAAAACTTGAAAAGCATTTACTTTACAATACAAAAACATTTAAACCCACAAACACAAATAAATAAAAAAAAAGACCGTCTCTCTCATCTTAACAGGCCCACCACAAATACCAACAACAATAGCAACAACAACATCATGTTAAATTGAACCAACCACTAAAGACGTCTAATGATGGCAGGACATTGACAATGATTACAAACAAATAAAATAAAATTGCTGTCTCACACTCTCCTTTATTACTCTCTCTATTGTTGAATGTGAATGTTGTTGTTGTTGGCTGCTGAAACTACCAGTTTAAAATTGTTTTTCTTTTTTCAGCACTTCGTCTACGATAATACGAAGAGTACAAGTGTGTGGATTTGCCAAACACGATTGAAAAGAATAAAAGTACGAAATAAAACAAAAAACAATAAAAAGTATTGTTGTTTAAACTGTTTAATGTTTCTTAAAATTGTACCATTTGTTATTGTTTTTTTTTTTTATTTTTTTTTATTTTTAATCTCTTCCGTCTTGTGCTGTGTGCCAAGAACTGTCGTTTATTTGTTTTTGCTGTTTTGCCTTAGTGCAAGTGTATAAATAATATTACTAAGCACTGTGGCTGTCTTTATAGGTTTTTTAGAGAAAATCTTAAGATTTCAAACATCATTTGAATTGAAATCAAATTATTTAAAATGGTTTGAACATCTTTAAATCGTTAAAGAAAAATGTTTTTGATAAATAAACACAAAGGAATGAAAATAATGAATAAAAAACATTTTCCCAATTATATTATTTTGTTTTAATTGTTCAATTATCGCAAATTTTATTTAATAATTTTGACATTTCATCGTTTATTTGTTTTAATTTATCATTCATTAAATCAAATTCCATTTTTAATTGTTTTTTTCTCAATTATTTCTCCAATGTATTGTATTGCTTGATTTGTTTTGTTTTGTTTTTTTCTTCTTCTTCTTCAGGCACCACATAACAATTACAATAAATTACTGTTACTCACCTACCTAAACAATAAACATGACTTAGTCCTCCACTTCTTTGTTGTCTCTTTAAAATACACTCAAATACGCACTCCAATACAACAAAAAAAAACAAAGAAAAAGAGGAAAGTCTCAAATTACCATTTAATCTCTTGCCTAATGAGTTTTAACAGCAGCAGCATTGTTATGAAAGTGATGGATGGATGGATGGATGGATGGTTGGCTGAGTGAGGTAACAGAAAAACACAAAAGACAACAAGAAAGCAATAAAGACGAGGAGGAAAAGTGGAAGAAAAGAAAATATTTTTCTTAAGTAAGAAAGAGAACCCATTTAATATAAGCGAATAATAACAGAAAACAAAAAAGTTCGCTGACTTGTTAAAGACCACAAAACCACAAATATTTACCCATACACACACACACACACAGACACAGACACTGAACTAAGAGGAGCATGTATTTATTGACTGACTTTCATTGTCTGACCTTAAAGTGTTTATTTATGTTAATTTACTAGTGAAACCTAAAGAAAGTGAGAGAGAGAGAGAGAGAGAGAGAGTAAGAGTAATAGTGAGAGAGGGCAAGTAGGAATGAGTAATAACGCTTGTGTTATTTTTATATGAAAACAGTAAAAAGGTAAACGATGGCGCGTAGTCGCATAGCAGTAGGGTGGGTTGTATATTCAAAAGGTGATGCACTTAAATGTTAATGATCTTGGGTAATTGATACTAAATTAAGGCCTTTTTTAAAAAAAATTCTTTTTAAATGTTAATTTTCATTTAAATACCTGAAATTAAGAAGAGATAAAAGCTAATAATTTAAAAATCAAAATTATGATTATTTGAATGTAATTTAAGCTGTTGTCAATGTAGTAATTATTTTCACTGGAAGTCAGTAATCAGGATGGTTTCAACAAATATTTTGGTGAAAATATAGTCATTCTTATGACAATGATGACGATGAGCGACGGTTATAATATACAGTGTTGGATTTTGAGCACAAAGAAGCTTGATTTGTTTGCAAATAAGACATCGCCAATATCATGACATCAGGACATCATGCAGGTCAAGACATAGAATAGCAAAAGACTTATCTTAACATCTATATCATCATATCAATCCCACTAAAATCCATTCAATGAATAAATTTTCTCTTACACCTGCAGCTAATCGTAAGCTTTTTATTACATAGAAAATGATATTCTTTCGTTCACCTTTTAAAATTTATATGCAAATCATAATGAAGAAAACTGTATTTCATCTAAAAGATAATATCAGTTATTAAAACACTTTTTAAAGAAAATCTTTTTTAAAAAATAATTTTGTTTACCCCGTCCAACATCCAACAATGAAATCCCTGACTGTAATTGTTTAATTATAAGCGTTGCAGTTTCTTGGCCTCATTTTCAATTCGGCCCAGTTTCCCATACCAATTTGTAGTGGTTATTACAAGGCAAATGGTACTTAATAAATTGGGATTTCATACCCCGAGGAATTTTAAGTAATTTAACGCCAGCCTTATGCAATATACCGCAAAAAGAAAAACAAAGAACAAAGAACAAAAAAAAGAAGAAAAACTTTCTTTCTATCGCTATTTCCATAAGTATTCTTTAGACTGTCCGTGGCCTATGCTGGCCTAGCCTGCGTTATTTTAGATTATTTTGGTTGTTAGGAAAAGTTTGGCGTTTTACTTTTCTTTGTTGGTGTATTAAATTTATATTTACAACAGCAACAACAACCATTTTGGTTAAAAAATAATAGAAACACATTTGCCTTTAAACCAAGAAAATATTCTTATTTTTTTTTTCTAGATTGTGGGCCGGAGAGGGGGTGGTCAGAATAATAGTACAGAAAATTAAGTATTTCATGGAAAAAGTTTTGTGTTTTTTTCTTTTGGGCATCAAAAAAAAAACTTTAATTTCAGTAAGAATAGCTTTTTATAGGTTTACAGCTCATCCTTTGCCGCAAATTTGTTCCTTTTTTTGTTTTCTTTCCCTTACGCTATAAATGCAGCCGTTAAAGGTTTTTAGGCTGTTTTTCGACTGATTTTCTACTGCTTCTCGCTTTATACACAAGAATTAATAAAAAAATGAAATGAAAAAGAATAAGAAAAGGCATGAGAATTAGAGAGAAAAGAGAATAAAAAACAAAACACTCATAAATACAAATTTGAAATTGTTGTTGTGGCAGTAGTAGTTTTGCTTAAAAAGATTATGCAGAGTCTCTTACTTACAAGCAGAATAGAAAAGAAAACTCAAACAGACACACGCTCATGCAAAACTGATTAATCCGGAACACACCAAGTCTAAATGGATGTAAATGGCCCCTAGTTATAAGTAACACAGGATAAATTGTATATAAGTAATGTGTGTGTGTATGTTGTCGTGAAAGTAAAAGAAAGAAGCAACAAAATCCATATTTCCTAAACGTCATAAACAAAACTGTCATTTACTGTTAAGAATTGTTAAAAGAACCCACTGAAGCACCATTGTATGAGTTGTGTGAGACAGTTGAAAAGAGAAAGGGGAGAGGTAGGCAGAGCTGTAGCAATCAACTGAAGATATTTCACTTAACCAGTTTAATGATGATATACAGTGGTCTGCCATCTGTCAGAGTATTATCACAAAAGGCTTTTTATTTACAAACTACATGACGTATCACTAGCACACCATTGTTAAAACAAAGAAAATTGAAGAATTTGAAGCGTGTAGACATCGAGTATTTTTCCATTTTTGTTAGATAATAAAGCGACTTATTTTTGAAAAGAAAATTCAAATTAAAATTATTGTAATATCTTGCAAAATTTAACACTTTTTGCTCATTGTCGGGCATGATTAGTTATTGTATTGGCAATTCATGCTTAAAAAAATCCTGCTGAATCATGCAAGAATTCGTAGTAATTCCCTACTTCTACCGTTGTTAGAGGAAATCTTCACATGCGAAAATAGTCTAAATTGTGTTGGTTTACCGTAAAACCTGTTGTTGTTGTTGCTGTTGTTGTTATTGTTCTACGTTATTAAAGGCAGTAAGAAAATGTAATAACAACTCCTTAACTAAGGCTTTATAAAGGCATTACAACACCCACACACAGGTACACATGCTGATGGTATAATACAAGCTATTATGAGAGCACATACTCAGAGAGAATCTTTGAGTAAGTAATCCCAAAGTAAACAATTGCAATTTTCACAGGCCCATCTATGCATCCATACTAGCACACACTTCTAAAGATATGGGCTGTTGTGTGTGTGTGTGTATCTGTGTATGTAAACATGTACTCATGCAACAGCAAATATCTCTTCTCTAGTAAATGTGTGTGTGTGTTGTTGGTGAAATGAAACAGGTGTAATGATAGATTTACTCAAAATACTCAAGCCAGAGCAGAGCAAAAGATTAT
>QOCX01004893.1:0-13797 GCA_005959815.1 Sarcophaga bullata | reverse complement strand
TGTAATCAAAACTAGAAAATGATATTCGAAAGCCATCACAAAGGAGAAAATGGCAGAAGATAATAGCGAGTCAAGAACGACTGTTTAATATGCTACGAAACAAGATTATACTCGAGATAAATTAAGTAAATAATACATACATACATACATACATACATACATACATACATACATACATACATACATACATACATTTACATACATACATACATACATACATAAATACATCATACAAACATACATACATACATACATACATACATACATACATAACATACATACATCATACATACATACAATACACAAAGACTGTTCCCTTCAGATAGGATTACAACCTAGTTTATCCCTCCACTTGTGTGTCTTAAATTTATCAAAGAGTATTGGGACCTACAGTTTAAAACCGACTCCGAACCAAAAATTTGTGAAAAACTTTTCATGGCAATTTTATTTACTTCCACAGTTTCTGGAACAGCTCTGCTAAAAGTAACTCAGCAAAGAAATATTTTCCATTATTGGGGTTATTGGAGATGTTGGAACTGGGCTTGAACCGTGATTTCACGTCTAATAAGTCAACACACTATCTACTAGACTACGGCGACTTCAACAGGTCAACAATGGATCGACCAAATGGCAGAGAATAGAAAATTGACCAAAAATTTACAGTTGTTTGGAATTGCAGAGTTGCCATGTTTACAGCATATTTTGAAGCGATAGTTTCATGACATTCTAGACGTATTATGGTTTTCTTAGAGAGGTTTTTGAAGTCCTAGGCCATCGTCTTGGGTACAAATTTTAACATCAATTAACTCGGGGGCAATCTTTCCCCCACTAGTCTCCAAGAATTTTACACCAATGAGCCTTGAAACTGCAATAATTTTGTTTTTGTATGCTCACACTACGTAGGGTATTCAAATGTGTATCATAATCATACAAAAGTAACCACGCATGGCTAGAAAACCAAGGCATTACCGAACCCCTCAGTAATATAGTAGGCGTTCAGACATAGCACAAGTGTACATACATATCTGTGTAAATACATTGTGTTTTCAAATAGAAGCCTTAAGACGTTACACGTATTACTTTCAACATTTTAATGCAAATATTTGTTGTTCTGCTCCATCCTCTTATCTCCTCTATCATAGCTATGTTATCTAAGATGCCATCAAACGAATTTGAAGAATTTGAAATCAATCTTTTGTTTATTCACACCAACAACAGCAGTAGCAATAATTACGCCACAACAATATGTGGTAATTCAGTTCTATTTAAACGTCATGGCAACATTGGTTACCATATTGAAAATTTTTTCATTATTTTCAATCGATTGATATTCGAATAACGAAATCTTCTTCTTCTGTTACTTGAAGATTTTTTAAAATCCAATGAAAAGGATATGTCTTTAGGTGTGTGTGTGTGTGTGTGCGTAAGTGTTTGTGGCCTTTTATCATTCCAAAGGTATCTCAGCAATTACTTTCAATTATTGAATGTGTAACCATACATTTTATGTATGTATGTTTGTGTGATCGAAGTAAAGAATTTCAATTAAATTTGAATGAAATTCATGCACATTTGTGTTGATTAAGTAATTTGAATTTGAAACATAAGAAAATGCACAGGGTGGGACCATTTAAAGAGCGACAAAATTAAAAGAAAACACTTTTTCACGATTTCTGAAGGGATGTCTTACGACAGTTATCCGATTTCATAGTTGGTCCTAATCCCCCAATCTGCTAATTCTACGGCCTCCTCGCTGGATGGATTAGTGGGGAAGAGCAGAGGATTTTGGGGGCTGATCGAGATGTTATGTATTTAGCTGACTATGACCTTCTATAGACAGTGATAGAACAGGTTTGCTGCTTGGCTTAGATAAAGCCTAGTTATTAGCATCAGTACATGGCACTGCGATATTGGATCGCTAACAGAGATCTGTAACAGATCCCCGCCGGACTATTGCTATCCTCTGCAACTGTCCAGCCCTTAGTACAGTGATTCTTTGATTCTCTGTCGAGAGCCGATATTAAGTCTCCATGGATTCATAAATACTTGAGAGTGAGTGAGTGAACTGGTTGAGAAGTGCTAGGGCATCAAGGTTGTAGTAGCGCTCTCTTGTGTGTTTGTGCTCCATTCTTTTTCCTTCGTCTCTTATATCCTGTCTGTCCTACCTCTCCTCCTTTTCGAATTTACCTGTCTTCTTCACATTCCTTTCTCTCTCTTTCTCTCTCTCTCTTTCTCTCTCTCTTTCTCACTCTCTCTTTCTCTCTCTCTCTCTCTCTCTCTCTCCCTCTCCCTCTCCCTCTCTCTCTCTCTCTCTCTCTCTCTTCTAGGACGAAATTACAATGAGGCATTTGAAGCCCTAGATATTGTATTCATCCCAACGACAAGTACACGTCCTCTAAGCTAACCTAACCTAACCTCCCTCGCATGGGTTTCCGTACAAGGGAACATTCAAAATAACAACAAAGCAGGTGCACTTGTAAAGGCTGGTTCAATTCAATTCATACGTAAAATTGTTATTTCTCTGCAGTACAGCAAACACTAAAACCGGGATTACAGCCTAGCTTAACACACCACCCATGTTGTGTATGTTAATTTTATTCATGAGTGGCGGGACTTACAGTTTTTTTGAGAATCTTTTGATGGCAATTCTATTTTACTCCTTGAGTATTTGCCAGAAATCTGCTAAGAGGAAGTCGTCTAAGAAAATTTTTTCGTACTTCATTTTGTTGGAGATGTTTGACCTAGGGTTTGAAACGTGGCGCCAGGTCTAATAAGCCAACATACTACTTACTGGTCTATATACAGGTCCGAGGACTGGGGATACCACACAAAGTAGCTGTAGTATAAGATCGACAGCGAATGTCAGATTTAAGAAACTTTGGATGGCAATTTTTTTACTCTCAGAAAGCTGCTGAGAGCAAGATGCCGAAAGAAATATTTTGGTTTTAAATCACAGGCTCTGCTCTAATAAGCCAACATACTAACTACTCCACTAATACAACCCAGCTTACAATCGTATCAAGCCTGAGTTGCCCTATGGTTCCGAAATGAAGGTGGTATTGTTGCCGGAATTCCAATACCAACCAATAACGGCTAGCCTGTTAAGATGACATTAATATGACAGCTGATTAGAAGATTAATTTCCATTCTTAATTTTCATAAATTAGACAAGCCCTGCAGGCTTATGAAGCAATTTGAAAATGTAAACAAAGTTGTTAAACAAAAACAATCTTCAGTAATTAAAAGCCAATCTGAGCTAATATTGCAACACTACGGCTTCCTCCTTTTACTTCGCCTCCCCATCTTAATTGAAATTGGCTACAAGATGCAATCGTTGAGCACTTGTAAATCATTAAATATCAATTATTAACATGATTCTTCATTTATTCATGCCTTCATTCATTCCTTCATTCATTCATTATCTCTTCAAAATAATTGAATTTAACAAGATTTTTAATCTGGCTGAACATCTTGTTCTCAATACACAGATTGATGTCATTAAAATTAAATTAATGAACGAACGAACGTTCAACTAAATCTCTTGGAAGTTATTATTGCCATAAGATTCGATTCTATAAAGAATGGCAACAGCAACAGCAATAGCATTGACAACAGTAACAGCAGCAACAGCAACAAACAACAACAATGTTCGAAGATAAACTTCACTGGTAATCCATAGAAATTGGGAACCCAAGGGTATATAACAACAGAAAACTTTAAATAAAAATTATAAATTACTTCCAAAGAAGAAGAAGAAGACGATGAAGAAGAAGAAGCGACGAAGAAGAAGAAGCATATAACAACTGCTAAGGCAGCTTATGGTCGGTCACACGTACCACCACATATGTATGTGTGTGAAGTAATTTTAAATGTTGCATGACAGTATGCTAAGCAGCCCCATGTAACGTACATTGCGAACAAAAGTAAACATTTTTGATGCATCATTGAAAATATCGATAAGACAGCGTGTGGATGAAACCCAGCTGTTTCATGTTGTTCCATGCACTATTCAAGAAGCATAAACATGTACAACCGGCACTTGGTATTTGGCGTGAAAGGAATGTGAATGATTTAAAACACGTAGAAAATGTCATGTTCATGTACGAGAAGTTCATGCTTAAGAAGATTTGCTGCAAATAAAATGACTTCCTTTTGAAAATGGAAAATTGGAAGGCATTGTGGAGTGTAGAGATCAATACGAGTAAATTAATATGCGTGACATTAATCCTCCTGAAAAAAACTGTAGAAATTTTAATACAAAAATACAGTCGTCGTCGTAAGCCGAAAGAAGAAGGAAGTAAAAAAATGTTTAAATTCCTAGAAAATTATAAGCCGCCAGGCAACAAGCAACAGTTAGGGATTAAAATAATAAATAGCAGGTTTAGATATTAGGCTACCATGTATAGGAGAAAATTTTTATTTAATTGCCACTAATTCTTAGAGTAGGATCACTACTTTTGGCGTGCATTGTATTGAAATTAGGAAAGTAGTTTGTAGCATGAAAGAAAAACTACGAATTGTTTCGATTTTTTTTATGAACACCAAGTGTAACTGGTTAAAGTCTTAGGTGGGAAGTATGCCCGCAATCGGTATGACTGCTGATTAGCATACTATCTCCCCTAAACTAAATTTATTTACTCTTCTTTACTAGAAAATTTGTTATTTATTCTCTGCTTAAATTCATTTCAATGCAAGCCTTAAAACTACCCTGCCGCAGCAAGTTCTAGATTAATAGGGTTACCATATATGAAGGAATTCGAATCTGAATCGCTTAGATTTGTGATCAAGCACTTTAGCTACTTTTGAATCACTGTTTAATCAAATTGAAAACCTTAAAAATAATGTACCGTAGCAAGTTCTAAATTAACAGGGTTACCATTTCTAAATGGATTCAAATCTGAATTGCTGCGGTACGTGATCCAGCACTTTAGCCACTATCAAATCACTAATCCTTAATGAAACCTTAAAAATAATCTGCTGCAGTAAGTTCTAGTTTAATAAGGTAACCATTTCTAGATGAATTCGAATCTGGATTGCTTGGGCTTGCGATTAAGAACTACACTATACTTCTATATCGGCATGAGTATCACAGTGCAGTGTTTGCAGTTTTTGCACTCCGCCTCAGCTCTTGGTGGTTACTTCGATTCAGTGTATATGTAGGCATATATGATGGGTAATGTCCTTCTCGGTTCCATTGTGGGTCCCAACAACATTGTGCGTCCCAATATAGCAAACATAATGATGTCGACTAAAGGTTAATAAAAATCCTATTTTAATTCAAAAATGTATGCACATACACACATAACATACATAAATGGCCATTACAACCGTTTAGTTAGGATTACGACCTAGCTTTTCACAGCACTTATGTTGTGTGTGTTAATTTTATAAATTAGTGGCGGGATCTACAGTTTAAAGTCGACTCCGAATGACATATTTTTGAGTAATTTTTTTATGGTAATTTTATTTACTCTCGGAGTTTTTGCCAGAAATCTGCTGAGCGGAAGTCGCCGAAGAAATAATTTTTCTTACTCCGTTATGTTCGAGATATCTGACCTGGGGTTTGAACCAAGGCCTTATGTCTACTGAACCAACACACTACCTACTAGACTACGGGGAGTGCATATGCACGATTCAATAATAAAGAAATTCTTAGTCAATAGGAACATTTTTAATCGCATGCGATAAGTTTTCCTCTCTTACTGGCCATATAAGCTTCAGCACAAAAACGTGGTATAGTACGCTTGTTTGAAAGCTAACCAATCAACCATTGTGTAGGGTAAAAATTAAAAAATTTAATACTAATGCTGCTAAAGCCAAGATCCATTTTCTATGGCTTGTCGATTTTCTTTGAAATGACTGGGCATAAGCCTTGGCGTACCATAAAGAACACTAAAAATGTCTTCAAACACACACGCGACTAGTGGAAACCCATAATCAAGGATTTCATATTGGAAAAGCACAAACCGAATCGAAGCGAAGTGAATAAAGATAGAGAGAGAGGAAGAGTGAGAGAGAGAGAGAGAGAGCAAATAGCAATCAACAGAATTTTCTGCTTCATTTCTATTCACTTTATCGCTGTGGTTTATGCTTAGAATAGAAAATTTTGTTGCACACACTCGGCAAATGGAAAGCAATTTTCACAGTTTTAAATACAAAATTTATTTATTTCCAGTGTTTTTCTATTCTATTGAAAACCATTTTCCATTTAAAACCAAAAAAAGCATGTGGAAATAGTAGAAGAGGAAATTGAATTTCATTTCAATTTCCTTTTTGAATAGTTTTATGGGGTTTTCCTTGGTGAACTGCATCCCAAGCTCAATATATGCAATTTTCTTTTTCTATTTTTTTGAAGAAGTGCTCGTTAATATTTAATACTTTTCATGTGATTATTTGCTCTCATCAACTGCAGAATATTAGAAAGCAAAAAATTTGCATACAAATATAACAACAACAACAAAAAAAACAACGTTTTTGAACAGTTTATTGATGAGTTGATTTATATGCACAAGGCAAATACCGTACAAGTAGTCGCCTAGATCCTGTACAACAGTAAATAATTTTTAGAAAATTTTTAATGGAAACATTAGAATTAAATTTTCAGATCATTAATGTTCAATAAGTAGGATCATACATAAAATTATTGGCAATGGAACACAGAGATTAACTTCTTGTAGAGACAAGATTAGCTTAGAAGCCTTTAACAATCAAGCTAAACATCAGGCAGAGCCATCTCTTGGCAAAGAATTGTACGCAAAGAACAAATTCCATCACCACAATACCCAATCCAACAATCCAATTCACATTTTCATAGAGAAAACTGTTCCTAGACGCTAGCAGTTGGCAACCCTATAATTCAGGAACATGATGCTGTACTGCACGAATCACATGCTTAGCTGGAAACACCGTATAAATGAAACTGAAATAAAGTAAAGAAATAATAAGAAATCAGCGTAGTGTCTAGTAGGTAGGGTATTGGCTTATTTGGCGTGAGGCCACGGATCAAACCCCAGGTCAGACATATCCAACAAAATGAAATACGAAAAAATGTTTCTTCGGTAACTTCCTCTCTGCAGATTTCTGGCAAAAACTCTGACGAGTTCTCAAAAAATTGTCTTCGAGTCGACTTTAAGCTGCGGTTCCAGCCACTCATGTATGAAATTAACCACACGCAACATAAGTTGGATGTGTACTTAGGGCGACTTCCTATCTCAGCAGGATTTCTGGCAAAAATCTGAGAGTAAAATAAAAATTGCCATGAAAGTTTCCAAAAACAATCTGTCGTTCGGAGTCGACTTAAACTGTAAATCCCGCCACTCCATGTATAAAATTAGCACCACAATATAAGTGATGAAAGAACTAGGTTGTATCTGACTAAGAGATGTATGACTATATGTATGTACTGACGTCTGTAATGATAAGAAGACAAGGAACTCTATTTCGTTGCAACTCTGTTTTCCTTTCTGATAGTGCCGATTCAATAATTCGGCAGGCTAGGCGGCATAGCACATATGTTAAGGAGCGTGGTTTTTCTCGAATAACAAGGACATTGTATTGGCAGGCATTGATGTGTCCATTTTACAGTTTATTTCAGGCATAAACTTAACACCACCTATTGCCGGCCACAGGCAATAAATGTTTAATTTAACATTTTTCTTCGAGTGTATGTGAAGCCCTAGGAAACTTATATGATTTAATTGAGTATGTCCTTTTGTATTTCATTGATTTATCCCATGATATTAATATGAAATTCATTCATAATAAATTTCATTATTTAACTACCAGTAGGCAAAGCTTTTAATTACAATACGTTCTTATATTTCGTATTAAAATGTGTCTTGAATAAGAACACTTACGAACGCCATCTCATATTAATTGCAATTTAATATCAACAAATAAACAACATATGTACGTATATGTACATATAAGAAATCTACCATTTGGTTGCCATAGATCCCTCGTATAATTTGAAATATTTCAAGGGGGATTAATTTCCCAGCCGATTTCAACGACTTTTGTCGTCTTATTGTCGTACAATTAGTTGCAATTTAATGCCGTATGATAAAATTATTATTAAATTATGTTGTTGTTGTTGCTGTTGTTATTGTTCTTGCTCACATTCTTGCCGTTACAGGCAACAACAATAACAACTATTTAATCCATCTTAAAATAGATACTGAAATTCCACTTTAATTTGATCAAACTTACTGAACTTTATGGTGGTTAGTGCCATAAATGGTTTATAATTCGATTCCTAATGACAAATATCCCATATTGTGCAAATAATTTTGAATGTTTCATCGGGGGGGATTAATGTTTGCAGACCAAGCATTGTATAACGACATCTGCCGACGTCTTATCGTTGACCTACTGTTGTAATTAGTTGTGTTATTAAGTGCGAAAGTTGGTTTTTTACATTTTTTTCTTCGTTTTTTAAATAATGTTGCTGGTGTTGTTGTTATAGTTGGTGGTGAAGTCACAAAACAATAACAATAAAAAATTGAAAAGTAAACAAAAACAAATCATAATCATTATGACTTTAAATCAAAATCAACAGTGTTGCATACAATTATAGTACAATGGATGAAGACATACAAAATATGTAAGCGTTCTTCAGATAGGTATTCAATGATTTAAGTTTGGAACAAAGGGACTTAAAGAAAATTGCTAACATCAATCAATAAAGCACTGATAGCCAGCCAAGCACCAAAGCACTAGGCTCCAACGTAAGGCACTCCAAGACAGTGTACAGCTGACGCAGATATCTCAACGAGGTAGCGGAAAAACATCATATTTTATGGGTGCCAGGATATCATATGGATACCCGAAGACAGTGACATTCCAGGCAACTGTAGAGCAGAAGGATTGGCCATCGAATACCATGCCACTGAATTCTTTAATTTGGGGATTTTTTTGAGGAACTCCAAGCTGACAATTGACAATGAAGTCGTGGATTCTAACAACGCCCGATGTTCAGCTTCGAACAAAGGCACAACGGCGGTCTGTGCCCTTGAATGGAAGGCGAATAGTCTACTTACATTCCTACGGAACATGGTAGATGTGGTTGTGGAGATAAATTTCTGGGCATTAAATTATAAGCACCCATATAGGCCATTTTGGTTTTAGAAACTTGAAAAAATCTTTCTACAGAGACTGTAGAAGGTGAAGAGGAGTAAAATGGAAAGGGAAGAGGAGAAAAAGAATAGTCGCCTGCTGAGTACATGCCCAGTACTATGCCGGAGATGGAAAATTCATCATTTGTAGTAGACTACAGGGCGGATCTGAACACCATTGGCAGTCTAAGTTGCCTCATCAGAAACTCGGGGAATATAGGGAAATTCAAAACCTGTGAAATGACAACAGGGGTCATGTGATCTAAGTATGTCCACCCAACTTCTTTTTGGCTAGACAGCCATCTCTCTCTACCTGCCTATCGATCGATATTGCACCATCAAGTGCATTTGGCACCCAGACAATCCGAATTCGTCTATCTCGAAAGCCATTAAAATACAGGGAACTTCAAACCTGTGATATGACAATAGGGATCATATGGTCTAAGTATGTCCATCTAACTTCTTTTTGAGTAGACAGCCACCTCTCCCTCTACCTGCTTATCGATCTATACTGCACCATCAAGTGCATTTGGGACCCAGACAATCCGAATTCGTCTACCTCGAGAGCCATTAAAATCTTCTTTGCCTTCTGTTTTCTCAAGCGTTCAAATCAGTCTTGGATATATAAACCTGGTGTCGCCTTAAAACCTAGACGATCTAGTACCACTTCGGCTGCTTTTAATCGTGGAAACTCTAGTTTGATGGAACTTGCTCAGTAAGGGGACTGCGCTTACCAGTGGCATCACAACGGGCCGCTATGCGTGCTCAAGAGGGCTTTGGTAATTAAAGTTACTACTTGGACGTACCACTTCCACTATGCAGTTTCGTAATGTTGTTGTTTTGCCCGTTCGTTGTCAGAGATCTCTGTTGAAAATTATATTCGTCTAGGATGTTTGTAAGATCTTCTGCAAGTCTAGCAGAGACTGTATTTGCAGAGAGTATAGCAGTAACTCCATATAGAAGACTGAATTTTTATAGGAGCTATAAAGCATAGTAGAAGTTATTTTCACAGATTCTAAAATGTTTTAGTAGCCTGATTTGCGCTTTTTATGCATTTTGTAATATGTTCTAAGATAACTTCTTTGTATGCCATGTTGTTTTTAAAAAGTTTAATGCATAATGCATGCAATATTGTAAACAAATTACCCACCAACAGTTGCAATTTATTGTCAATATGACACTCACTCAAGTAATTTCATTTCAATTTCTTTCATTTAAACTTACCTTCTTAAAGTTTCCCTTCTGCTGCTATCATTTCATTCACACCTTCCACCGCACACCGCACTGTTATTCAAAGAGAAACCTGCAATAGAAAAAAAAACCTCATTCATTATCTCGCATATTCTCGCACACAATACATGATGATTTGTTAAAAAGATGGTGCAGTCTTTTAAATGCAAATATTTGATCATGCAATAAAAACTCAAAAACAATTTAAATTGGTGCAAATCACACACACCACACACACAGGGGGGGGAAAAAATAAAAACAAACTTTTGAAAAAAAATATTTTCAACTTCAAGCAAATAGTCGTACATGTTTGTAACTATTTTCTTTCTTCTTCTTTTTTCATTTAGACCACATCACAAACATGTGCATATACTGCCGATGCAAAGTGTGCCTCAATTGCGGTACTACAAGTGCCAATAGAATTTGGTTTGAGTGTTCTTTTCTGTACAAAAAAATAAAAGCAACAACAAAAAACACGAAAAACTTTAACTACATATCGTTTATTTACAAACATAGATGATAATTTACTGTGGCACAATGGGCCGAACTACATTATTCAAGATAAGATTTCAAACGCATTTATTTCGAAAGATAAACGTTTTTCAAACGCAATAATATTTTATTTTTAAATCAAATGCAACAACTTATGTGTGAATCTCCTCAAAATTGCATGCAAGACATACGTTCCATTCGTATCACTGCTTCACACCACCACTGGTGTTATATGCCTTCTCGCTCTACAGCTATTCAGCCTTTCATATTAGGACTTGCACCCAAGACGGCAATACTTGGAGTTGCATGAAAGCAAAAAATAAAAGGATGCCGCTTAATACGAAACCAGAGATAAAGATCTCAATACCAGAAATCCTATTGATAACTAACCCACTGTGCATACTAAAGAAATCACTTCTAAGAATACTTAAGAGACACGTAAAATGCTGAATGGACTGAGGTTCCCAGCGTTACTAAAAATTCAGCATAAAAATGTATTTTTATTCTTGACCTCAATAAGCATTCGTCTCAAGGCCTATTGCATACAAGACACATTGTCCTCAAGACACATTGCCCTTAAGGCGCATTAACCCATCATCATTCTGTTTTAAAGCGGTTAAGTCCGGATTACAAAATCCATGAAGAATCAACTCTTCATCTTCTCACTTGATTGATCATTCAGATGAGCTACCCCAGGTAGATCTAGCCTATCGATCATGTTGGGACTTGTCGTCAATTACTGTCTTGCCAGTTCACGTGCAGCCTCATAACACTGAACATTACAATGGCCCAGAAGATAACATATTACCATCCTGTTACTGCCCACAAGCATAGCGTTTGGTCGTTCACACAGACTATCAATCCACCGCAATCAATTGTCCGCCTACCTCCACTGCCACCTTAGCCTGGAATTTACTGCACTTATCAGGGGAGATATATAACAGCTTAATGCGATCCAAAAAATATATTCCCGCCATAGCATCAGCTGTCCATAAAGATCATTAAGTAGACTACCTACACCACGCTATTACTTCAGGTCTCGAAAAAGAATAAAAACTGCACTCAGGATACGTAACCCTCTCCGAGTTCCCAATAACTTCGAAAAATGCCTTGCCATTAGGCCCTTAACCAAAACCCCAACCGAAAATAATTCTACGTTCATCTTCAGCCAGGCCCGAGGAGTATGCTGAGGCTACCAAATGAGCCCAAAGAAAAGGGGTCCTGTTCATGAATGAAGCCCTGATCGTTTAAGTACCAGACTAGGTAGGAAATGATGTAAGAAAACTAGAAATAAGGAACTTGGAAAAAATCACAAAACCAAAGAGAACGGTAATGATATGGTTGCCAACTGTTGTTGCCTAGATGCAAGGCCATCTATGAAAATGTATTGTTTAGTTGAGTTGTGCTAAAGAGGAGTTTTGTTCATTGAATCCTAGTGTTTCTCAAGAGGTTTTACTGCTTAACTTTCAAATGATGTTTTTTTTTATTGAGGTTATGTTAACAGGGTGAATTCGTAAAGGGTTTTGTGGATAGGTTTGGAGCCTTAAAATTATTTTAAAAAATTTAAAAGCATGCTTGTCTCAATATCATGCTGTAAGTGATGCTATTTAAAAAAAAAAAAATTAAACAAATTTTATAACAGCACAGCCCATTGTGCAATATACACACCAGCACGTACAGATTTTATACAATTGCGTGAATACAATAAATCAAACAGTGGAGATAAAAATTATACACACACACACAAGTAGTTTCTCATTTTATCTACGTTTTTTTTGCTTTTTTTGCAATATTTCTACAATTTTTACTGTCGTTCCGATGCAAAAAGAAAGAGGGAAAAAATAAAGTAAAGAAGACGAAGACGATGAAGAACAACAACAAATACTATCTACAATAAATACAACAAATCTTCTGCTAAACTTACAAATGAGCAACAGTTTTGTCGTTGCAAATACAAATCATTTTTCATTATTTGAAGACAAAAACAAGAAAAAAACTCAGAAGAGATATTATCATGAGGAGGCATATTTTATGAAAGATAATCATAATAAAAGGAAACTGGCATTAAATATTAGAAAATATTTGTTGCCACAGAATCTGTTACAATTTTTTTTTATTGGTTTTTAAATGCCTTGGAACATGGAAATATCGAGTGACAGAAGAACAAATGAGCTGCAGAAAATCATAAATAATGGAGCAAGAGTAGCAAGAGCAAGAGTAAAAGCAAAGGAAACAAAAATAATTAGTTTCACAGGATCACCCTGTAGTTCTTAACATTTACAGAATAAATTACACAGGAAAACAATAAGAAATTTGTAAACTGTCTTCAGGCCTGTCATATTGAAATGTTTGTTTATCTTTCATATTTAATATCCTTTAAAGAAACCACAGAAATGGAAAACCTCAGTAAATAATTTTGTGGAAATCCTTAAAGTGGTAAAAATATTAAAAAAAAACAGAAACGAAGGCATCATAAATCTCCAAAACATTTTACAGACAATTTGTCACAAAAACACGAAACACTTCATCACATTCTGCACGAACCATTATTATTAGTAACAACCAGGCAGACAGACAGACAGACAGACAGACAGACGTATAAAGACAGGCAAGCAGGCAGATAGGCAACAATGTATGAGAGAATGCTGTCAGGTTCATTGAAAATATTAAACATTGCAGGAATAAAAGACAGGAACAGAGAGAATATGAAAGGATTCCAAAGGGGAAAATGACATGCAAGAAAGAAAAGGAAATGAAACAGACAGAAGGATAAGAATGACATAAGGATTTACAAATCAAAACAAGTTGGATGATACTCATGTAACTCTACAAACCAAATGCAAGGAAGTTTTATTCTAATACTCATACATACATACACATACATACACATTTACAATAAAGCAGATTAAAGTGCTCAAATGAATGAGAAGTTTTAAAAATTTGACAGTTTAGAGCACATAAGCAA
>QOCX01004892.1:1675-13798 GCA_005959815.1 Sarcophaga bullata | reverse complement strand
AAGTATTTCAACATTTTGTTTACAAAGAAGTCTTAAATTATTCTGTTATTCTTATAACGCCAGCCAGCTCTTACATTAATCTACGTTTAAATTTTTGCAACACCCCCGCCGCATGTATCACCGTTCTTTTACTCTTAACAAGAACCTTACAATTCCAGATCTAGCAAACGTTATTAAGTACTTCTTGCCTGTGTACTGATGTCAATGACAGCATTAGTCCATACTGCTGCCATTATGTTTTTGCCATTTCTGTTGTTATCGTTAGTAGTTGAAGCTGTGCTTGCTGTTTTGTGCTTGTGTTGTGTTGTAATTTTTACAAAAATAGTCGAAAAGTTTTGCCACTCTTGGTATTGGTCTTGGTTTGTTAGTACTTAAGCAATTTAGCCCAAAAAAACTTCTTAATCAATTACAAAACTTTGTTGCAAATTATTTCAAAATCTACACAAACACGGCGTTACACTATGGCATGCATCTAGAGACGCACGGAGTATCTAAAGATTTTTACTTCTAATAACTTAACACATACATATGTATGGTATACTTACTCGTATATGTATGAATGCGTGCATGTGTGTCTATTTTGAGAACAAACTCCTTCAATATGTTGTTTCTTCGTTAACCATTACAAATAGTTTCCTTAGGTTTTGCCACACATTTTGTCACAACTTTCAGTTTGTCAGTGTAGTGCTGTAGTTCGTGCTCGCATTTAACGTTTTTATCCAATCAACCTGCCAAGCAAGCTATTCTGCTTGCATATTTTAGCCAAACTTTTATAGGGATAAACTCTACTCTTCCATGTAGTAGATGAAAGTGATACACTGAGAGAAAAGCTGTGAAAGAAGAGCTCTCGTCACGGTTCAAACCCCAGGTTAGACCACACCAACAAAATTTCCTCGGCGACTTCCTCTCGGGAGATTTTTGGCAAAAACACTGAGAGAAAATAAAATTGCCATGAAAAGTTACTAAAACATCTGCCGTTTGGTGTCGACTTTAAGCTGTAGGCCTCGCCACTCATGTTGTTCAGCCGCATGCACGTGTCAAGGCCAATAGAGCACCTAAAGATTTCATATTCAATATTTCTTTCTCAATTTTCTCTCAGTGTACAGCTTCCATGTAAGTGCCACTGCCTTCATGTTAATCTATTTTGATACAGTGATTGCAAGTTGCATTGTGTGTCTTGGATTTTTTTTTTTTTTTTTTGTCAATTTAGTTCGATGCGTGACTGTTATTGTGGATGATTTAAGGTTTTTGGTGCATTCACAAACAGCTGTTCAGAAAAATATGAATGCCTTTACCATGCTTTAAAACTAAGTTGCTTGCGATAGTAAATTGCTTAGATAGTTGGGGGTATTTTACAAACGGAATCCAAATATTCGAAGGAGTAGTATAAGAGCAGGAGAGTGTTGTTATATTATTAACCAATCAAGGAATTGTTCTCATTTTAAATTAATTCTTAACCAACCCTCTAACTCTTTAAAGCTATGCTAACCATAAATTTATATTAAAAACGCCTTTCAATAATAAAACGCCCACCCATAGACATTAGAAAACCACCCCAGCCCCATAAATCACAAATGCAGACATACAAACCCGTCGCGTCCACTAAATGGCAAGCGCATGGTAAACAACATTGTACTTGACATTTGAAAACAAGTGTCTCACTGTGTGAAATGGCCAAATAGCCTTGAACTTTACGCCAACATAAAGAAATGAAAGAATTGAAAGAAAAAAGAATTTTGAATGGAAAATTAAATAATAAACATGAAAAAATATTACAAAATTACATGGATTTTATGGCACACTGGCCAATGTCAATGTTCTAGAATTAATACAAACAACAACAAATACAATGTTCATGTCCAGCTGAGATATTTGCAACAAGAGAAAATATTTAAGCCGGCAACTAAATGTCTGCAACTTGAAATGGCTTAGAGAATGAGCAAATTGCAAGCGAACAAAAAAAAAAAAAAAATCCTTGTTAAAAAGGTAAAAAGTATTAAAATAAATATTTTTAAGTTAAATAACAATATTTATGAATTGCAATGATGTGTGAGAATATGCCCTATAAGTTTATAGAACTATGGGAAGTACTTTTAATTTTATGTTTGAATATCCAGGGATCATAGCTCGCAATTGACCTTCAGTTGCTACAAAGTTCACTTATTTAAATACTTTGCCAGTAGGAACAATATTCTAAAGAGGGGTAGGACGCTACTTTACTTTACTTCTTAGCTACATAGTCATTACAATCCTTTAGTCAGGACCAAGACCTAGTTCCCACACCACTTACGTTAGACGTGTTGAATTTACACACTAATGGTGCCACGCACCTACAGTTTAAAGTCGACTACGAATGACAGATTTTTTAAGAAACTTTTCATTGCATTTTCTATTTACCCCTAGAGTTTTTGTTAGAAATCTGCTCGGAGGAACTCGCCAAAGAAATATTTCTTCATATTTCGTTCTGTTTGAGATGTCTGACCTGGGTTTTAAACAGTCTTATAAGCTAACACACTACCTATTAGACTACGAAGACGATATTTCTTTCATACCTTGATTTACTCCAGATAGCTGATTGCAGATTTGACGGGTACGTTTGTAATAAGCCATCTTACTACCTACTAGACTACAGCTACTCTTTAGCATCTAAGAGTTTCAGAATCTCTTTCTAACACGTAGTATATTTTGGTCCAACTCGAAAGGATCTAATGGATGATCACTATAGAAGATACACTACTGGCTCTGGATTAGCCAATACTCGTCTATTACTTCACGAATGTGGTTTTTGAAATATTCAAACTTCTAAAGATTACTCTTATTATTCATATTTACGATTTTATAAATGGACTTCAACTGTTGCATAAGTTGGACTTTGTAGAGATGGAAATCCAAATTTTAAATACGCCATAATGAACCATAATGAGTCATAATGAGCCATAATGAACCATAATGAGCCATAATGAGCCACAATGACCCACAATGAACCACAATGAGCCAAAATGAGCTTAATTGCTGAGAACACTATGATATGGCCAACATATTAATTATCCTCCTCACTTTCTATAAGTATAAGAGCAACGATATGTTTGTAGATGCTTACAATGCAATGATGCTCAGGTTGGACCATGCGTAGAACAATTCCAGTCTCTTCATATTATTGTATAATTTTAACAATTTCTAGGATAGTTGCTCGACATTAAGCAGACATTACAACTCTTTTATCCATTAGTGGAGGGGACCCTTAATTTAAAGTCGACACCAAACTACAGATTTTTGAAAAGCGCTCAGAGTTTTTGCCAGTAGGTCGATTAAGGCGTATCTAATCACTTTGTAATGCTGATAAAGTTGCCGTTTTGAATTTGTATTAACTACCATAATGGTCGCTAATAGAACGATGTTTCACATGAAAGATAGCAGATAACAGCAGATAGCCTTGGATAGATTGGAGATTTTGAAACCCTTTAATTAGAATCTTTGGTTCAATTGCATTGAAAAAAGTGAAGCCAGGCTTTATGAAATCTCTTTGCAATTTAAAATTGTTTCCAAGCGTGTAACAAACCAAAAATACCGCGCAAAGTGAAAGCATCAGCCTAAGTGCCAAGAGAAACTAAGTATTCTTAACAACTAATATCTTCAAGATTTTTATTTGTTTTTTTTTCAAGTAAAATTCTTGATACCAGAGTACCGCAGTACTTCAAACGCAAGTGAGTGTCTCTGCTTCTTTCTAAGTATACGTACGTACGAGTATGTGTTTTGTTTTTGCCGTTTTTTTTTTATGGGGCATACAACAACACACTCATAAATAAAAAATGCATACCAAACCAATAAAGACAGAGTGTGGAAATCTAATAAAACACTTGGGTCAAGTCACAGAAAAAAAAAATAGGAAAGCGTTTGGGAAACGGAAATATGGAAAAACACTTGAGAATTATTGCCTGTAGAATAAGAAGAATATTGTGGAACAAACATATTCTGATTAGGGTTTAATTTCTTTCTATCTTTTTTCTTGTTTTTTTTGCTAACAACAAAATGAGACAAAAGGGATAAATGAGGATGAGCAAAAAAAAAAAAATCAAGGAAGGATATATTTTTTATGTGGTTTTTATTGGTTTTTTTTATAAACAAATGTGTAACATTAAAATAACAATATTAGCCTACTGCTGCACCACTGCTACTTGTATTACTAGCAACAAAACATAAAAATGTCCCTTTTCTTAAGAAATAATCAGAAAAAATAAAAACATTTGTAGACCAAAAAAAAAAAAGAAAGAAGAATTTTTTTTAAAGCAGAAATCACAAAGACTATCTGTCTTCAATATGAATAGCGGAAGGGGGCTTCCTCAATGACCTTTTTAAATATTAATACTTGTTGTGATTGCATGGGGGAATATGTGATTGACTTTTTACTACTTCCCTTCTCCATTACAACACAGCTGTTGTTGCACACTTTCTTTTATTTTTTTTTTCTTATTTTATTTCTTTGCTCAGCATAAAATATGTAGAAATGTATGACCATGTACTGGCTTAAGTAGGGTTGGGTATTGTCATCCCAAGTTGGTTGTTATAGCACACGTAAATCTAAGTGACTTTCTCTGTACGAAATCGACCACTGAAATCGAAACTTTTCAATATCGAAATACTATTTGTGTGTGTATGTGTGTGTGTTTGTGTTTGTGTTGGTTTTATAGTTTTTCTTTTATTGGCTTAACAAAACAATTCAACCAGTGGTTGCTCCCGCGGGATATGCACCCAAATACCCAAACTTCACACTTTGTTGCTGTTGTTTTATGCTTTCTCTTGCAGTTAAAAGCATCATTCTGTCTCCAATGATTGTTTGTATAACTGCGGCAGTCATTTGTGGCCAACAGTAGAGCATAAAACATATGCCAATAAAATTACTAAGGAATTTAGTATACTCTGGTACTTTTAAGCTGCCTTTAATTTTTCTCTTCACTGTTCTAAACCCTTAGACCATTAAATCAACCACCAGTAGCATAATGTCTGTCTAGATATAAAATTTCTATTTTCTAGTTTCATTACTAAATCTAAAGTTTCAAAGTCAATACTATTTTAGACACACACACACACACACACACATACACACAGCACGAGTTTAATGTGAGTCACTCGTCAAACTCAGCCACATCTAGACAATTAGTTGTCTTAAGCAAAGAGGGCGCGTATTGTCTCTGCTGCTAAGCTTTGAAGTAATCGATAAGTTGTAGATTGCAGTGCATTTTGCAAAATCAACCATAAGAATACATAGGAAACTTGAAAGTAAATTACATGGCATTTGTTTTTCTCAACTTTTTCTTACAATTTCAAATAAGAAATCCATCCATCCATCCATTCATCCTACCTACTTACTTACTTAATTCCTGACATTTCCATTTATTACCCATTTAATGACCTCAACCACCATCCAGTTCATTCATGTTACCGAGAAACGATACGCATTTTAAGTTGTCTTAAGTGAGAAAAAGAAAAATACGATTCACATTAGGAAGATGATTTGCAGAAGATGCAGAGAAGAAGTACGAAAAAAAAACAAGAAAAATCTCAATTACCATCAATAGTTTATGAAGTCTGTAATTGAAGCAGACACACCGGTTTTAATGATTTAAAATGAAATAAAAATAAACACACACACACACACACTTATACACTTAGCAACTGCAAGTGAAACGCTGGGGAAATAGAAGTTTAATTAGTTTGGAGTTTGAAAGACAACAAATAGGGGACGTTAAAGAAGGTCGAATAGACATTAATGGTTACAATCTTATGTTTTCTGTTTTTTTTAATTAATTTTCATTTGTTAAGATGAAATCAAATCATTTGTTATACTCTAATAGTGTTTTACAGTGCTCCAAATATATGTGAGTGCATATGGCCGTGTTTAACAGGCGACTGACGATATTTTCTAACCAATTTCACTAATAATGTGAAGCACTTTTCATATAAAATTTCAAGATATTTTTGATTCAGTATGGTTTTTTATTGTTGTATGTGTCGTCTAGTAGGTAGTGTGTTGGCTTATTAGGCGTAAAGACAGGGTTCAAACCTCAGGTCAGACATTAAAAAGAAAAACAAAAAAAGGATTTCTTCATCAATTTTCTCTCAACAGTTTCTCTCAAAACTCTGAGAGTAAAATAAAATTGCCATGAAAATTTTGCCAAAAATCTGTCCGTTGTGAGTTGACTTTAAACTGTAGGTACCGCTATTCATGTATAAATCTTAACCCACACAACATAAGTGTTAGGAGAAACTATATCGTAATACTGACTGAAGGGTTGTAATGACAAATTATGTGTGTTGGTATGTGCAGGCGAAACCAGTATCAATTAATAATTACTGTGTCATAAATAGAGCCTGTCAACCCAACACTAATTTAAGCCATATATGCGCCATTGTAAACCAACAGTTACCCATTTTCCGGCTATTGCTGGCATCCAGACCTTCAAGTGTCTACTATGTACTACACGAAAGTACATTCTCCTTTACAGGCATGTACAACATATGTGAAGAATAGTTTAATTTCATTCCTTATCTCTACAGCTCCTATGGAAATCCTTTGTCATGTGCACCAGATCAACCCGTCCCGTATAAGTGCCTATAAAATAATGTCAAGTAATGCTTTTAACTCTATGCAGTTTCTACGTACAGTCTCCATTAATTTTTAGATAGAATTGCTACACTATCCTGGCCGTAATTAAAGTCTCCACTAAGGCGTTATAAGCTGCCAGGTTGGCAAACTGTTTATCAATGCACTTTGTTTCTTGGAATTTATCGTGTCCCAGTAGCCATACGATATGAAAATATTTACTTTCTGCCATCTTTATCGAGAGATTTTGAACACTCATACACTTTAGAGTTTGTTATCATAAAATTCACTTCTTTGATAGTCACCCGGCTGTCATAAAGTATGTTAATACACTCAAAAGAAATATGTTCATCCTTAAGAGTCCTTAGCAAAGTCTGTATAACTGACTCTGTATACATGTCGACTACAAAAAATTTCGTCATTTACACTTATTTCCAGTAAGTCCATAGAGCGGTATCTAACTTACTAAACATACTTAATTGGCCATTACCAACCCGATTAACGGATTTCGGCAATTTTTCCAGTCGCCTATGTTTCTTATACACTTTCCCCAGTTAGTCAGACCAATCGATGGCAGGACTTCCTCGATTGGTCCTTCCAACGGAAACAAAGTCATCCTTTTCGCCGACTTTCGCAAATCTCCGCATCAAATACCCGTCTCGCCGGGTATCCTCCTCCACTGGAACGACATGGCCGAGCCAGCGGAACCGTTGGATGTTAATACGCTGCACAACGTCCATGTCGTTGAGGACTCCTACAGTTCATTGTTGTATCGTATGTGGATCGCCAACTCGCACTGTACCTGAAGATCTTACGTAGAACTTTTCTCTCGAATATATTCAAGGCTGTTGCATCAGTGCTTAATGGTGACCATGCCTGAGCACCATAAAGAAGCACAGGGAGGATGAGCGCCTTGTAGAATCTCTCTGCTACTCAATTGCCTATTGAGACCATAGTAGCATATATTGGCGGGAGTGATTCTAAGCATTGGCATCATTTTTGGTGGTAACGGTGGTGGCAAGGATAGGCAAATTCCTTGACTATATCAAAAGAGAATTTTCGGCTGTATTTATCGGCAACATGTACTTCGTTCTGATTTCATTTATTGCCAGAATAGAACAGAATACCGTTCAATAGCACTAAAGGCAGCAGTAACAAGCAAGCAACTGGACGCAAGTAACTGTGATCTTTTTTGAAAAATAATGCCATTGAGATACACGCCCGCCTTCCGCAGAAGACTCTCCTTGACGAAGTTGAAAATATTGCATAATAAAGGATCACCATTTAGGCAATATTTCTGGTAACGCAATATGACGTGATGTAGTCTAGGGCACTTAGAAAATATTGTTGATAAAAATTATATTTTCCGCAGTACTCATCCAATTCATAAGGTTATGGTCGTTTAACCAAAGGATTACACAGTGCACTTAAGAGAAATATTCATGGCACACATTTACTTGAAACAGATTTGGATTTCATGGCCATAAACACTGTTTCATCTTTCTTTCTGTTTTATTTTAACTTATTTCCCTAGGTCAAATGCAATGCNCCTTTCTTTCTGTTTTATTGGAACTTATTTCCCTGTTTTAAATTCAATGCATTACATGAGGAGGTGTCACATCTTAGGTGCAGTAGTCTAAAAAAGTTCCCCTTAAAACAACAAAATCTGTAAAGTATTCTGCTTAACTATTTAAAAAATTAAATTTAATCACAATGGTTTTCATTATTAATGACTCAAATAAATATGAAATCTTTAATGAGAAAATTCTTTATGTCGTATTAAATATTTATTGGAAATAATTTTTATCACATCACAAGTTGCTCTCGTCAAACTACTGAAGATCTCTCAAACAAAAGCTGAACAAATACGGCGGCAGATAACAAGTGATAAGGGATATGATATGATAATATTGCCATATCATATGCATACTCCTTCATATCTGTACTTGGGGTTGCTATATACATAAACAACAATACATTAATATGCTTACATGCAGTTACATGGTCTTTCATACATACATACATACATACATATATCAAATGTATATGCACACGTATGAAACTGTAATGCAAAGTGATCAATCACTTAATGTCAATTGCATTAATAAATAAGTACGCAAACGAAAAGGGAGAGAAAGAGAATAACGAGAAAATAACAATCCGACTATGACACAGTGAAAGCTTTGCATTTAAAAATATAACAACAACAACAACAATAATAATAACAGAGAAAAAAAAGAAGGAGAACAAAAAGAGCATTCATTCATACATACATACATTCATACATTTTTGTAAATGTATTAAAATTGTATACGTGTCTACAACACAAATGAGTTCATTAAGTAAATACTCAATAACTAATGAAATCTCAGATGAGAATGTGAATTAACGAAGAACGTATACGCAAACGAAAAAAAAACACAAATACCAACTAACACTAACACCAACACATTGTCCTGTTACATGGTATACCATGAAATATGAGAAGGATATACATAAGAACGAGAGAAACAGCATCATTCATTAAAATGTTTGTAACAGTTTTTTTAAAAAGTTATTCTTGAGGTTTTTCTGCTGTGGTTGATAGAGAGAGACAGAGAGAGAGAGAGAGAGAGAGAGGAGTGAGCAAAAAAATGTGTGTCCCTTTAAATCATTTAAATTAAAGATTTTTTAACGCCACATTTTATTCGTTGTTGATTTATTTCCTTATTTTTTTTTTTTGTAACTCCTGCTCTGTTGTATGCACACAAAAAATACTTTTGTTTCTTTCACCATAATATACAATAATGGAAAAAACAACAACAACAACAACCATAAAAAAAAGACACAGAGAGAGAGAGAGAAACAAATTAGAAAGCACAAAAACCATGAAATGTTGTAACCGTATAATGCAGGAACCGTAGAAAAGAACAAAAAAAAAAAAAAAAACAAAACAAATCAAATATAAATAATGAAAAAATAAATTGCAAAAGGACAAATTGTATGATAAACTTTGTCTAAAAAAATGTGTAAAAAACTCACACATACAATAACAAATTCTATAGAACTTTAGTAGTGTAAGAAAGGAAGAAAGAAACAAAACAGCAAACGTCCGTAGTACAATGGCAAAAAAAACCACTAAAATATTATGGAAAATACAATATTTGTGTAAGAAATAGAAACTAAAGTAAACGAAACCAAAAAAGAATTACAAATAGAAACTAAAAGATGATCAGTATTGTAGCACACTCCAATACTCTACATAATTTCTACAAAATGCTTTTAAAACTCTGAAAGCAGTTTAAAATTGGAGGCGAAGTAATTGACAACAAACCCAAGCAAAGTAGATTCGAATCTGTAGGTAGAAGATAAATCATATTTAATCATGATTTCTCCAAATTAAAAATTAAAAATGTTTAATTCTCTTTCAAATGAAGCTATCAGGAAGCCTTATGAGCCCCCATAAAAGAAAAAAAAAGCAATGAATCTCAAAGCAAATTGAACTCCATGATCAAGTTTGCTTGCCACTACACCCAATGCTATAGACAAGGCATTTTTATGGTGGACTTTGTTATAAGACAGCTACAGATGACAATCCTAAAACTCTGTTTCTCTCTAGGCACAGTACACCATATTGTTAGAAATACAATGATAGATGGACATTAGAACAAGCTTAGGTGGCATAAAGCTTAGTAACTGTGCTGTGTTATTTACCACTTAATACCTGAAGAAAGTTTCTTTTTCTTCCAAAGACTGTGGTGCAGGTATGTACCATCAGTGAATTCTTTTAAACAAACTTTCTTATGGAGCCGGAGGAGTAGATTCATGATTTTATTCCAGCGGAAGTAATTAAAATCCTCCAATAGGACCAGAGAAAACAGTGGAGTTCTTACATTAATAACTGCATTATTGGGAAATTATTATTAACGCCTGTAGAAAGTTGTGAGTGTAAATAGTTTAAAAGTGTTTTCAGTTGTATGTCCTTCAACTCATGTATAAAATGAACACACACAACATAAATGGTATGGAAATATAGAACGTAATATTGACTAAAGGGGTGTAATGGTTAATAAAGTAAGTAATTGCCTCTGGCAGATTGCTGAAGTATTGAATGCTTGCTGGACAGGGCATGTATTTACTGTTTGTTAGAACTGGTCGCAACGTATTGCCTTGATTCTCCGCAGATTGTGAACATTATGAGGAGTGCTCTGGAGGTAACAATTGGGAGTAGCAGATTTCGAACGTGTTTGGAGGAATTATTTTCAACACTTAACTAGATGATGTGCATAAAAATGTTTGTTTGTGGCTGAAAAATTTTGTATTGTAGCTCTAATGGTTCAACAATCTTTAACTTCCCTTCACGTTCACTTCAAGTATCTGACTAGAGTTGAGAGTTATCTTGAAAACACGATGGAATGCTTATTTAATGCTGCTATGCTGCGGATTATGCAGGGCTTCGCCTTATGACCTTCGGAAGCCACAATAGCGATGTTCTATTTTGTCAATGAAAGCGTTCGGCATTCAGATTTACTCTCTTTGTCCACATTTTACTGTCTCAACAGGAAGTTAGATTGCCCTGTCAGTTCGGTAAGGCTAACAACAGCATCTGTGGTACACAGGTCGTGGTCCAATTTTATTTTAACGATGCAAAACTGATAGTTTTTTTTTTTTTTCTTTGAAGGTTACATGGAGAAAATTGTTTATTCCCGAACTTGATCAATGAGACATTCATGTTCACATTAAAAAATTTATAACTTTAATATGTATACACTAATTACTACACATACTGTCCTCCTCTCAGTATTATATACGAAACCAAATAATAGAAATAAAGAGTAGAAAAGTAAAGGCAAACAATATACAAAATGTGGCTTTTCTTTTAAAATGCTGGCAAGGCATACAGATCGTTTCTAGTACTCATGTGATTAGTTTTCACTATTTTGTTTTTTAAATGTTCATAAGCAAAAATAGTCACGTATCTAGTATTACAATATTATTTCTCGTTTCTGTTTTTTCTTTTGTTTTTCCTACGAGAAGAAATAAAACAAATAAAACATTAATACTTTACTACTTACATGGGAAATAGCAAGTAAGAGATTTTGTTTTTTTTTTTTTTTTAAAGCAAGCAAAAGCCATACACCCTACGATTATATAATAAGTATTTTGAATTACAAGATTTGGCGAAACAAATTTTTATTAATTTTATAAGAAAATTTTAAAATTTTGTTTTATGATCTTAAAATAATTTTTTAACTCTGAAGATGGTCCTTCCTTTCAAAGAAAATCGAATTGTTACTCTAGAACTACTAGATATTGCGAGCGTATGCTAATGTTCACTTAGATTTCATATACGAAACGAAAGTAGTTTAACATACTTACTGTGTATGAATTTATAAAGTTCCTCACGTATGCATATACTTAAATAAATATTTACAGTGAAAGCCAATGACCATCGTATAGAAAACAGCAATCAAAGAGCAATCGTTTCATTTTCATGATTTTTCTTTTTTACATTTGTCCTCCTCTTCATACTTCCTCTAAAT
>QOCX01004891.1:0-13800 GCA_005959815.1 Sarcophaga bullata | reverse complement strand
CCACCAAGCCAATAACAGAAATTAAGATGGTTGTCTCGTGAATGAGAGATCGTCACTTCCCTAGCTACATGCTGTCTAGTGAAGGCAAATTTAAGTTGTTATCTTTGATCCGTAGTTTTTCAGTACGTAGATTTTCTGTTACGTTTTTATGCGATTATATTTTATCCTTGGATGGTATGTGAAATCTATTCCATAACAACAGTCAGGATACATTATAAAAGTAAATATACTTGGCATTTAGTAGATTGCAGGAAGATTGAAGGAGAAGCTTCATGTATGAATTTAATATGAATCACAAAGCAAATAAATAAATATTTGTACAAACTTAAATAAACCTTAGAGTATCATTTATACATACATACATACATATTCAAAATATCTAACATACTTAGCAACATAACAACTTTATAAAGTTGATTAAAAAGTAATCTCGTAAAGCATGTTAACGTTACGTTAAAAAGTTTAATACTTTTTATTGACTCGAAAATGGTAATGGAATTGAAAAAAAAAAACAAGAAAAGAAGAAGTACTGAGGGTGAGGTTTATTGTCTATAAAATCATGACTTCCTATTATTTAAGAGAAATGTAAGGCATAAGAAAGATTAAATTTGCTCATGTTAAGGCAGAAAGGCCATTAATATCCTTAGCTCAAGACTTTACTTTAGTAATTTGAGCAAAAATTGAGTTCAGTAATGTTTTTATCATTTGCAGTGATAGAAATTAATGAAAAAAAAGGTAGGATGCTTGATTTTTGTTAAAAATTCTTAGTGTATGAGAAACGTGTTCCGCAGGTATGTGTGTTGGCCTATTAAACGTGAGGTCACAGTTCAACCATAGGTCGACATATCTAACAAAACGAATTTGAATAATTCTTTAGGACTTCCTCTCAGCAAGATTTCCGGCAAAAACTCTGGGAGTAAACATAAAATTGTCATGAAAAGTTTCTCAAAAATCTGTCGTTCAGAGTCGACTTTAAACTGTAGGTTCCGCCGCCACTCATGTATAAAAGTTTTGTTGAACAATTATTCTATCGCCAGATCAGAACAATTTAAACAACTGGACTGGGTTTTTTGCGTGGGACTACAACAAGATTTCTATGTACAGGGTAAGCCGAGCCACTACATTTTACAATTGCCCGTATCACAATTGGAATTCACAGACGGAAACACTGATGGTCCTTTAAAAAGAAGTGTGAAACATTCAAATGAAAAACTTACGGTCCCTTTTGCAATCATTGTTTGAAAAATCACCCGTTACATAGCACTAACACATGACATACCATTACATTACTATATGCAGGGTCTTGTTATCTTTGAAATTGTAATTTTTAATTTAACGTTTTATGCGTAAAATATTAACAAAATTTTAATTGGTTTCTAGGCTACAGTTTCTTTCGGCTAAACAGCATACAAATTGTCCAAGATATTTCGACGACTCAAGGCATAAATCCAGGCAGAATTTAATCAATGGCTTTGGGTTAGGTTGGGTTTATAGGATACTCGGTTTTGTGGCGGAAATTAAGAAAACACAATAAGAATCGTACGATTTCGACAGTCAGTACATAATTAGAACTCAAAGTGCGAGACGACATGCTTTCATCTTTTTTCTACTGTTCATTTGTTGATGGTTCCCGTTTTTTGGTATTCAGAATAGATTCTTTTTGAGAGATTCGGAGGCTCTTTAAACCTAGAAATCTTTGAAGAGAACTAGTGTGGCCTAAAGTGTATTCAAGACTTGGGATGTTTATAATGCCACGTTGTGTTAAGAAAAGTTCCATTACAATATGCAGGCTAGTTTTTATTATTATTTCAAGTCGCTTATGACTTTACGAACGAGGAAAGAATTTCTCCATCAAATAAAGTCTCTTTTTGCACCGACATGTTAGCAGACTTATCATGGGGCAAAGGAAATAATAATCTTCAAGTTAATAACTGCGTACCGTCCATCTCTTTCCAATAGTACTAACAGAATTTGGATCATCTGTCATTGGCTTATTATGGGACAGGTGGCTTAACCATTAAAGTAACTACGAAGATGTGCAACACAATCAGAACAACTAGGCAACTATCATCAATCATCCAGACCACATGTAATAAGCTGGAATAGTAACTACCATACCAGCATAGTACAAATGAATGTGTGGTTTCAAAATGTCAGCAGGTGTAAACAGAAACAGTGCCGCCTATTATCATTCATGCCCGAATGAATATACAGTTCATGCAAAAGAAACAAAAGTCAAAAGTATGGAGTATTGCAAAAACAGTTGGAGGCAAAATTATGTCGGACATGGTGTAAATGTTAGCAAAACGTCCAATACCACTGATTAAAAGCAAAAAAAGTTGATTTATAAAATAAAATATGTGCAGAATTTCGATCAAATATACCGACCTAGGTAGAATTTGACAAGATACTTCGTTAGATTCATAAGATTATAAGGGGTGCACATCCACTGTTGTATAGAACGAAATTTATTGAAACAAAAATGTAAGCCTTCCACCCTTTAAGAAGCAAATGCGAATATGTGACGCATTTGAGTGAATGCTTAAGGAATGTAAAGCTCTTGCATTGAATGTGTGGTGTGCACAAACAGTAGAAAATATTTCAAATACAACTCATTTCATAGGTTTTGGTTTTTCCGATTGTCTATAATTTTTTTCTGTTAACATGGTCGGTATATACCCTTTTAATCGTCAATTAACATTTGAATTTCCATTTTATTATGGCTTAGTGTACTAAACATGTTATATCATTCTAATTGGCCTTTAAATTCTATTTAAAGATTATTTAACCTTATAACAACAAATATACGAAACATTTTTGCGTTTAATACAAATAAACACAACTAATTTCAAATAAATACAACCCCAATACTAACACTAATACAAACTACAAATACAAATAAAATACAACATTTAAACGTTAACATAATTATTTATTGTAAACCTAGTAGAAGTATGTATGTATGTATGTATGTTGTATGTATGTATGTATGTTGATGAGTGTATGTATGTATGATGTTGTAGTAGTATGTAATGTATATGGTATGTATGTGTATGTATGTATGTATGTATATTAATTAGTAGATGTATGTTGTGTTTTGTTACTGTTACCATGAAAATGTCCATAAATACTACTAATAGGCCCATTATTACAAGCATTGTTTACTAAACACACTTGAACCTTCATTGAAGGATTTACTTTTGTTTTGTTGTTGTTGTTGTTTGTTAAAGTTATAAAAATTTAAATTGTTTTTGTTAGAGACATTTTTGTATAAATGTATATGGTCACATCAAAATCCATCAAAATTTTATGAATAAATATAATGTCCTGCGAACATTCATACATTACATATCCGATAAAGGCCCGCTTCATCCAGCCAGAAAAAATTTTTTCATTTCAAATTGAGAAGAAAAATTAGAACAACAAGAGGTTTGAATACAGATTTAACTGTATAACATAGCATAAATTTTGGTCATTAAAGGCCCTACAGTCAGGATTCACCGGCTAGCTATCTCACGCTCACTTATGGTCTGGGTGTGAATTACATTTTAAACAAGAGAGTCGACTTCCGCATTTTCTTTTGGATTTCTTTGAGAAACTTTTCATGGCATTTTTTATTTACCTACTGCACCACGTTTTTTGCGGAAAATCTGCTGAGAGAATCCCAAAACTCAGAACATATTTTTTTTTTATTCGTATTGTGTTGAAGATTTCTAAACCCTGGGGCTTCATGACACTCGATTGACCTCGCCATATCTAACTAAGCCAAAAACACTACTATTACTATACTACACGGCGACTTTCAGACCGGTATCCAGCCACCATAGCATCTCATTGTGTTACTCCTACTTACCCACATAGCGAACTTATAGGTATTCGTTACACATTTTTTGTGGATAAAATATTTTGCTCAGCTTTCAAGAATGCCTTTTTTTGTTTTTTGGTATTAATTTGGAACCTCAAAAGCCTGGATTTTCGAGATAATTTTAAAAATTAGGCTTGTTGGCCATACTTGTATCGGCCATTTTGATTTTTGAAAAATTTTTATTTCAGATTTGGAAACCACCCGTATCCCTGACGCTTCCATTTAAATCCTGTTGTAAATTTAAAATTTTAATTGCCATATTGGAGATCCCGCCATATTTCGAATTTTTAAAAATTTGTTTTACAATCAGATTGGAATCAGCCAGCCTCCAAAGAACCAAGCGTATACGCTTTTACTCGTTATTCCATTGCTTCATTCATAATGTTGGGCAAGAATTGTAGGCCAAATAATTAAAAAAATTCCGCCTAATTGGTGTATACCAAATGTCGCTGGTTATTTGGCTGTAATTTACTATATGGTTAAGTGGTCATTATTTCGGTTATGGTTTGTTGCATTTAATGTTTTATGTCCCTAAAACATGATTATAACAGGTTTTTTTCTTTCATTTTTTTTTTCCACATTTTTAATACAATATTTTATTCGTTTTTAAATTATTATTATTTTTGTTTAATGTTTTTATTTGTTTTATCTTGTTGTTTTGTTTGTTTAACGCATAATTCACATTACAGGCCGAAGAAAAACCAGCTGACCCATTTCGAACCCACTCCTACAATCATCCTAAAAAATAAACCAAGTGGGCACGAAAAAATGATTTAATTGAGGGCGTAAACAGGCATTTAACATCTAAACTAACAGATGCGATCCAATATATTGTGGGCGTTTTTTTCTTTGTTTTTTATTTGTTTTGAAAGTAATCTAAGAAAATAAGGGAAGCTGACATCTCATGATGACAGTTAGACTAAACGAGACTTGCCGAATTTCGCTCGGTGGGAAGTGTCGTAGCTAAAGGCTCGTTGACACCAGACGTGGATATCCCACTTTGCATAATGCCGTCGCACAGCAGCGCATGGAAGTCGTACTTTTATAGTCAATAAAAGCACTTACGCAACATTGATGATGCACCTCCCCCCTTCTGCCTAAAATAGTAGAATTGAATTGGATTGGCATTCTGTTTGCAACGCAAGAGAGGCAGCGCTTTATCATGGACTAAATGTACAGCAAAAAGTAGTTCCTTGACGTTAAGATCATGCCTAACAATCTCTTTTTATGAGCGACACATGAGGTCACTCATGTACATGTAATATCCAAGCATTACATACATGCACAGTTTGTTACTACAATGCCCCATTTACGATCTAGCACGTTATGTTGTGTGCTTTAATTTTATACATCCGCGAGGCAGGCACACGCACCCTGCTGGTCTTGTAAAGCAGGGATTCACCATGCGTTTCATAGCACGAATCTTTGCAGCGAGAGACATCTCCACAGACACCATCTGCGCTTCTCCGCTCCCCTTTTTGTTTATTGTCGACGTCACACTCTTCGGCGAGTGCACATGTTCGGCGCCAGACATGCTGCACCATTTTTTTTATCGGTAGTTTTACACTCAATAAAATAAATTTATTTTTTTTTTTTAAAAAAACTAACCCCAGGCGCGCCAGCGGAATTTTATTGAAATCCAACATAGCGCAATTGGACATTTTAAGACAGTTTAAAATCGATAAGCAAACGGGAACGAGTCATTTTTTTTTTTTTTTTTTTTTTTTTTTTTTTTTTTTTTTTTTTTTTTGTAGACTAAACGGGCATTTTTTTTTTCTTTTGAAAAATTAAAAGATTATTCATTAGTAAGGGAGGAAGGTTTATGAACAAAAGTTACGCTGCCTACCCAATATCTAAAAAACATTCCTAATTTTTTGAGTCAAGATGTATACACTTTATGCATGTTGATGAACAGTGAAATCAAAATCAGCGTATATTACGCTAACATTTTTCTTTGACAGTAAATAAATACAATTCTCTTCAATTTGCTTTCCTCTCCCTCTCTCGTTAGTCATAATCACAAAACGCAAGAAAATTTTTGTCCAACCCCTGGTTTTAAAGTCTTGCCTTCAAACCACGAGATTTTTTTAGAAGTTTCTGAAATTATATTTTTCTTAAACAACATTTTAAAATTTGGTTGATCAAAAGGTCATTACACAAATTAGCCACTTATTTGTTATAATTTACTATTACAAATGCTAAGCAAATGCAATGTCATTGAAAAAACAAAAAAAGAAAGTTTTTTTTTGTTTGCGAATACCAAAAAAGTAAAGGCAACTTAAGCTACAAATCTTTTGAATGTTGAAAAGAAGTTTTCGAATGAAAGACCGCTGACTATATACATACATATGAATACCACGCAGTACATTATTTGTGTTCAAGAACAAAAACCAACGAAATAGAGCAAAAAAACTTTTTTCAAAAATTATTCCACTCTCGATCATATTTTCTCCAATAAAGCCAAACATAAGAAGTACTTGACAAGGATGAGAAAGATGTGGAGCGAAAGAAAAAAAAAAGCAGAAAACCGCAGACTAATGACACTCTTTTAAGCCTTAAATAAATAAACTTGGCGCCATCCGAATGCTACGCGAATACATAAAGATAAAATAAAAAATCAACATTATGGCAACCATGTCCGTACTGCTGCGTTGTTAGTTTTTTCTTGCATCTTTTGTATTGCAGTAATAGTATGTGTGTGCTGTTAACTAAAATATTTACACGAACGAATACAGGAACGGGAAGAGATAATTTGAACATTTACAAACAAAAAAAAAAACAAAAAAGGAAATTTTAATAAACGTTGTATTTTCCCTTTTTTTTTTTTGTAATGAGCTAAAATATGTGAAAGGATACGAGGGGGTCAATGGCAAAGGTTATTCATTATTATTGACATTGTCATCTGCAGTAATTGTTTAAGAAATTGCGCCCCCTCTAAATGGAAATGTATGCGGTAAAGATTTGATGTCAAGCATTCCTTAGGCTTGATGTCAAGACATTAACCGCTAGCACGCAAATTCATGCGAATAGATATGAACAGCTTAAAAAGAAAGCAAGGATGTGAGAAATGTTTTTAATTCTTCAGGCTCAAGTCATTGAAATTGGGTAGTGACAAAATTATTAAACACGTTACACCTGACTGAAATGTTTTGAATGTCTGAAATAGACAATCAATATTCGAGTCAAAATTCTTGCCCTGCTGTGATTAGCTATAAGCGTTTCGCATATTCTCTTTCGTAAGAGCTTAGCACAGGTTTTCGGCTTCCAGTCATCCTTTTCTGCGTGGCTTATTCTCTTCCTCCCATTGTATACCTAACATACATGCGTCTTTTATACCATCTTCAATGCCAGGATTATGACCTAGCCTGCTCACATAACTTTTAATTGTGTGTGATAATTTTTACATGACTGGGCGACACCCTATAGATGTTTAAAGAAACTTCTTCATTGGCAATTTTTATTTACTCCCAGCAGGTTTTGTCCCCAGATATCTGCTGAGAGAAAGTCGCCAAAAGAATCATTTTTTCATATTTCGTTTGTGTTGGAAGATGCTCTGCACTAGGGTTACAAACGTGACATCAACACTTAGTAAGCCTAAACTAGATTAGCGACGACTTGCTCCATTACGCAGATGTAAGACATCCCACTTAAAATACAGTTTCCCCGAAATTAAAATTCCCGGCGACATTTGTGTTTCGCTTATTAATTTCAACCGTGAGTGTAATTTTTAATAGACCAACCTCGTATTAGCACCGAATCATAATCTGGGAAACAGGTAATGTTTAAAAGATAAACACACAAATATACGCATTAGCAGCGCAGAGTACAAAATTTGGTAAAAATTTAGAGAGAGAGAGAGAGAGATGAGAGAGGCGAGAGAGAGAAAAGGTGGAATTTAATAAACATTATTATACACTATAAACACGACCCATATTACTACATACACTCGCATTTATGTCACGCAATGACAGTAAACCACCAAAAGGCCGCAATATTTTAAGTATTTTCTTTGAAGACACTTGAAAAAACAAGTCACATCCGATAAACGGCGATCACCTTAGATATTGTTAATAATATTTGTGCGTGCCAAGGACGTGGGCCTGAAATATTTAGCACGACAATGTGTGTAAATGTACTTTTCATTTTTCGCTTAACAAGAAAATTATGACGGATGAAAGGAACACAGCACAAGGTCAATAAATAAGTAAAAAACTAAAAAGAAAAAAAATACGAATGTTTAAAAATGAATGAGTTCCTTCTGCATATTTAAATCATTGGCAATGTAGGAACTTATAAGAATAGGGCATATGTTCGAATGGGTAAAGCCAAAAAGTGTATGAAAAGAGGCCCTTCAAATGCCTTCTTACCAAATAAATTTGTCCATTAAGAGCTCTCACCGCCAAGCGGGAGATAGCATTAATAAAGAATTTTATGGAAGCAATAGGCAACCTACTCATATTTTAGAGCAGTAGAATTCCAATGAGAGAAATACTGGTGCCTGCCAGCATTTTTTCATAGAAACTATTGTTTTTAGTCCAAGCGACAGAGGCTAAGCAGCTCCATTATTCTGAGAACCTGCTTCAGCAGACCGAAATTGCCTTGTTTGACTGAAAAATATGATTAAATACAACCTCGTTTCTCGGGGCAAAATACTCTTGAACGTATTTCCTATGTAAACTGCCATCCATTTTTTTCTTGCGAACTCGAACTTTGAATAACGGCTTGTTAGGCAGTGAACCGCACAAGCAATTGCATCCAATCAAAAGCAAGTTTCTAGCCATTATCATTCCTCCACTCTCGTATAGCCTAACGACATTGGCATTTTCCTCCTTGAACTCTGCTGAAGAAAACAAAGGCTTTAAACATTTAAAGCACACGCGAAGAGAAAAAAATATAATTTTTGACACATTAAGCAACGAATGGAGAAAAATTTCATTAATTGTTGTTTTCTCGCTCTTTTACAAATCAACGAAACATTCGTTCGAATTTATTGTTTTTCTTTTAATTTGATTTGTTGCCTGTTTTTCATGTTTCATGATGTAATTTAAATTTAAATCACATCATTCTTAGAAAGATTTATTTCTGTCACTCTGGCATTTTTAATGAACGGAAATATTTCTTTATTTCTAGAATTTTTTGAAAACTGAAGTTTGCTTATATGCTTTACGTAACGCAAATAGAGAGTTTGTTAACTTGGTTTGTAATGAAACTTGTAATGCTTTTAAAAAGAGAAATTATTGCTTAAGAACGTTTCACGCTCCCGGAGTCGTGCAGCTTATCGAGCGGCGCGTTCACTGTGGCCCTGCACTAGACTGGCCACATCGGGTGGCGTGTACCACCGGTGCTAAGCAGTTTGAATTATGCTATTGAGAACGGTTCGGTAACACCAAAAGCTCATTTGGATCTCTAACAAAATTCGCCAGCTGTTTCGGACTGTAAAATTCAAGATTTATGAAGAATGAGACGAATTTAACCGAAGAAAAACACAAAATTTACACGCCCAGATTGTAGCGAAGAGCTTTAGCAAGGCCCCAATAGGCGACAACCATGAATTAAACGCCGGCGTTAACGTGTAGGTACCGCCTTAGATCTTTAACAAAATTCAGGCCACTTGTTCACTGTAAAAATTCAGAAGATTTAAATGAGAATGAGATGAATCTAACGAAGAAAAAAACAAATCTTTAGCACGAATACTCGATGCCGTCCGATTGGAGGGAAAAGGCAATTTAGCGCCGACGCATGAGGTGACAACCATGCGAAAACTTTAAGCGCCGGCGTGAAACGTGTTATTATTTATGAAATACGAGGGTTTTTTGTTTTAAAAAAAAAAAAAAAAAACTACATGAAGTTTAAATTTTATGCTAAGCATTCATAGTAACCAGAAACTCGCAGCTCGAAAGTTTAGTTCAATACGTTGTTATGCAGCTTTAAGTCCTTTCCTATAAATCCTCCATTCAGTATTTTTTGTTTTTAAAGAGTTTTCTACTAAAACTCGCCTTTTTTGGAATTTGTTATAAATAATTTGTGTGTATTACCTTTTACCCTCTTTACCCAAAGTATACAAGAACATCGGCTGTTACATCTCATTCTCATCTCCCGCAATTTTGTATCGTTTCTGTTAAGTTAATGCTCTCAACGACGGTAAGAAGCAACATTAAGTAAGTTTTTTCTTCTTTATTCGAGTTCTTCTAGCCCTTCTCAAAAATGAAGAAGGTTGGCTCTGTCTGACCTTTTTCTATTAGCATTGTTTCTGAATGTTATCTTTCCTGGAGAGGTAGCGGCATAGGCCGAACACTCAGACTTTTCGAATAAAACTTCCTCCCTGCAGGGCAGTCTTCTAGCAAAAATTTTAAGGGTAGATAAGATTGGAGCTGCTAAAGTCACTCTGACAGATTGTAACGCATAAGCCCTCGCGATTGCAATCAATTTGCTGTCAGAGTGTATTGAGGCCAACTGTAACTATAGAAAACGTATAAAAGATATTAAAATAGGGTGGGTCATCGTTTTAAATTTGAGCCATCGGTTATTTCGAATCTAACAATACTTATGTCTTTCTATTCTGTCACAAAATTCTGTATATTATCTCAACTGAACGTAATGAATCGATTTACGCTTGAGCAACGTTTGAACTTTTTAGGCCTACGAGAAACAGCACTCTGATGTCAATGTTGCCAAAAAAAAACATCTTTTTAGATGAAGCTTATTTTCATCCTGGTGAGTACATTAATAAGCAAAATTAATGTATTTGGGGTTCAATGCACCCATTACTAGTGACTGTTTGGTGAGACTTGTGGAGTGGAGGCATCATTGACCAACATTTCTTTGAAAATGAGGACGGCGCAGCCATTACGGTCAATGGTGTTAGCTATCGCACCATGGTAACAGATATTATTACACCCACTCTTCATGGCATTGATGTGAACGATGTTTGGTTTCAACAGGATGATGCAACTGGCCAAGCATCTCCTGTCACAATCGATTTATTGCGTCAAACGTTTGATGACCGTTAAACATGACAAAATGGTCAATTGGCCGTCAAAGAGCTACTATTTGTTGGACTATTTTCTATGTTGCCCCGTGAAAAAAATTGTTATGCCAACAAACCAGTGATAATTGAGCATTGAAGGTCAACATTCGTGATACAATTGCAGAAATTCGACTTCATACCTTTTTAAAGCGGAAGAAAACTGGTTCGATCGAGTGAGATACTGTGCGGCCAGCCGCAGCAGTCATATGAATGAAATAATATGCCATTTCTACCCAGAACCATTGTACTTCACAACAACAAAAAAAAAGTAAATTTTTTAAAATTTCAAATCGTTTCTGTTTTATTGGATTTTTAAATTTAAACTTTTAAATGGCTCACCCTATATTTATTAACAAAAACTGATTGCAAATTTTATTAAATTTATCTATTCAAACCATTGGTTGTTGTTGTTGTTAGTCGCAAAGCATCCAAATAATTCATTCCATTAACTCTGTAAGTCAAATGTCTGATTGGTAGACCAAATCAGTTTTTGTTTGTTGGGGACTGCATTAGTAAAGATAATAGAAAATCAAGTGAATTTATCACTTTAATAGACTTACTACATATACCCGAGAGGGATAGGATACGAAAAGACACATATGTACATAGCTCCACACACACACAAAGAAATGGAAATGAATACCATGTGAATGTGGGTATATTCTGACTACATGATTAATATAAACGAGATAACAATACACAGACAATAAAATTATTCTACCATATCGTTTAGTATGGGAAAGAGAAAATTAACACATTTTAAATATAATACATGTTTTATATCGTTGGTGATATATTACATACATAGATATACGCATACAGACATACACAGATATGTTTCATATTTTTTTGTTTTTTTTTTTTGCAATTTATTAAACAAAAGGAGTAAAAAAAATGAATGTTAATTATAAATAATGACAAAGAGGCAGACAATAATAGCTACAACAACAACAACAAAAACAACAATAAAAAACAAACAAACAAAATCTTATGCGAGTTCATCTTGCCACATATTTAATGTTCTGCTGCTTTTTGCTACTTATTCAACCACTAACATACTCACACAATTCAAAACAAACAACGGGTGATGTTTTTTGCTGTTTGGTTTTTCAGGGAAAATTTTTTTTCTTAGTAAAAAAAAGAGACCCTTGTTGTATGAGAATGCATAAAAATCCTCAGTAATGTTTGCAAATTCACCATGAGTAAGCTGTCAAACGAAACAATGCTTGCGAATTCTTGAATTTCATGATAAAAATTTTTCCTGTGTAAGAAATATGTTTTCTATTGAAAAATTCTCAGCACAGATGGAGGCTTTTCGAAAGCTGCCAATGCTCTAGAGCTTTTCTGTTGTTTGGTGCATTGAATGAAAATCACAATATTTAGTCAATCACGGGACACTCCTCCTGACATGTACACCTAAGCCATATTGGCATGGTGGAAAATTATGAAAGCAAGGCACTTTTTATGTCTTTGTCCAGCTTTCGTAAGATCTTGATTCCAATGCCAGACACAACTCATATCATACACATCATAAGTGGTATGAGAAACTAGGTCGTAATCCTGACTAAAAGGTTGTAATGCCCAACTATGTATATATGTATGTATGTGTGAACATACTTCCTGTAGAAAATGAGGGAGCATTTGGTGAGATCTAGATGATGGCTTGGATGTATGCCAATTGGCATGAGACCTTTGGTTGGTCTGCTCTCCATCAACCTACCTACCTACCTAGTGAATGCAGCATATTACCTTAAAAAGATTGCTGACTGTTCTTTGCCCAAAATGGAAGTATTTAGCTTAGATGGCAAGGCAAGAAGACGACACGAATAACAAATTCCGGCACGTGTTTGTTGAACGATGAATCTATCGCCAAGGACTGGACTTGTTTTCTGTGGACCTACAGCAAGATTTCTATATACAGGGTAAAGCCAGCCACTATTTTATGGCTGGAAGGAAATTTTACAATTGCCGTATCACAATTGGAATTCACGGATGGAAGACCTATGTCCCTTTAAAAAATAAGTGGCAGCATTTCAAATAAAACTTACGGTCCCTTTTGCAAATCATTGGTTGGAAAAATCACCCGTTACAAGCACTAACACATGACATACATATACATTTACTATATGTAGGGTCTTGTTATCTTTGAATTTTGATAAAGAAAGTATGCGTAAAATATTAACGAAAATCTCTATTGGTTTCTAGCTACAGTTTCTTTCGGTAAAACGCATACCAAGTTGTCCAATATTTCACGACTCAACGCATAAATCAGGCAGAATTTGATCAATCGCTTGGGTTAGGTTGGTTTATAGGATTACTCCGGTTTGTGGCGAAACTTAAGAAAACACAATAAGAAATCGTACGATTTCAACAGTCAGTACATATCAACTGAACGTGAGAGGACCCATGCTTTCATCATTTTTCTACTTTCACTTTGTTGATGTTCCCGTTTTTTGGTATTCAGGATAGATTTTTTTGAGAGATTGGAGGACTTTAACTTAGAAAATATTTGAAGGGAACTAGTGTGCCTAAAAGTGTATTCAAGCTTGGGATGTTTATAATGCCACGTTGGTTAAGAAAAGTTCCATTAAAATGCAGGCCTATTTTTATTATAATTAAAACGCTTATGAACTTTTCAAACGAGGAAAGAATTTTTCCATCGAATAAATCTCTTTCCACACCACATTTAGCAGACTTATCATGGGCATAGAAATATATCTTGAAGTTAATAAATTGCCAACCGTCATCTCTTTCAATATATAAAAATTTGTCATCTGTCATTGGCTATTATGGACAGGCGGTAACCACTAAAGTAACTAACGAAGGTGTGACAACAATCCGAAACTAGGCAACTATCATCATCATCAGACCACATGTAATGCTGGAATATAACTACATACCAGCATGT
>QOCX01004890.1:0-13801 GCA_005959815.1 Sarcophaga bullata | reverse complement strand
AATATTTCCATGCGTTATCATATGAAATAAATTATTTTTGTTTTAATTATTTTGTGATTTTCTTTTATTTTTCGTGCGTTAGGGGTTAAGCCCCACTTAAATATTTTTCATTGTTACTTACTTACTCACTTAACTGGTCATTACAACTCTTTAGTCAGAATTACAATCTAACTTCTCACACCACTTATGTTGTGTGTGTGTTAATTTTTATACATGAGTGGCATGCTGTACACTTTAAAGTCAACTTCGACCAACACATTTTTGAAGAACTTTTCATGGTAATTTAGATTTTACTAGAGTACGGTTGCTTCAACAACTGAATAACGCGTAAAAATAATTAAAACTTGCCGCAAAAACAATAATTCAGATGGAGGGACTTTTTAAGCCTTACATAGCGACCTACATAGTATGTACGAATTGGCAAGATTATAAAGAAATTTGAAGATATTGACAGTGCTGCAAATGCGGTCGGAATCTGTTAGAGTTTGTGTTTGTTCTTAACAATGAGGCCACTATCGCTCTGGGCTACGTGTATTTTTCAGTACTTGTACACATACTGCTGTCTTGCAACAGTTCAAGATCCGACGAAACACAATGTGAAGCCAGCTGATCGTTAACAACCTCTGCGGAAAAGCCGGATTGGATCTGAGCCAACAGGTGTTAACGCTGGATTTGTCGTTAACTAATTCGTTTCCGTCAATGAATGAGCCATCTCGCGCGACGTCGGTTGGATGCAACGAACCCAAGTCCGAAATTGTTAGTTTTCAATTGTGTGCGACTGTTGGTGTCCGTGTAGTGAGTGGTCCTAAGATGTGTTGCAAAGCGAAGCTCTGTTAACAAAATATCACTTAGGAACAGAACCTATCACCATTAATACAGGCCGTGCAGTGGCTCATGCTTGACGGTCTAAGTCCAGGTCGGGGGTGGTACGCCCGTGATGTCAAGGAAGCTCACTTAGGCACGGCATAGGCGGCGACGTTTTGTTGATACCACAGGTGAATGCAGTTGCTGTACTGGACGATAGTCGCTTCAAAGTCAGTCGAAAGCAGCCCAGTTGGCCAGGCGCAGAGAGCTGCTATATGTGGCTTATGTAAACATGTCAGCCTCTTCTAGTCAGGCCATTTTAGGAGACTTACAACCGAGATGGTAGACCATGTAATCCAACCAAAACTCAAGACGAGGAGCCACTGATACAGGCCACACCAAAAGTTGGCTTTACGTGCATGCGCGACCGTTCCAGAAAAAGTCGATTTCATGTGTTTAGTTGCGATCGTATAGGTCACCGAGCCTCAGTATATTTGCCGATTGGTGAGGAGTTTTTGTGTGAAGCGAAAGACAATGAGGGTCAGGATATCGTATCCCTGCCTCGAAATCACTTCTGATCGTCCGTTAGTGGATCTGCATAGAATAGAGTGCATTGTTGTTCGCAGATTGCTACGCGCTTTCGTGATGATAACACCGTTAATGAATGCCTTGTAAAGTGGCCATAGTCTAGTAAGTAGTGTGTAGGCTTATTAGACGTGAGACCAAGGTTCAAGCTCCTGGTCAGACATCAAAACGAAATATGAAAAAATATTTCTTGGGCGACTTCCTCTCAGCAGCTTTCTGGCAAAAACTATGCGAGTAAATAAATTTGCCATGAAAAGTTTCTAAAAAAAAAATCTGTCGTTCTGAGACGACTTTAAGCTGTAGATGCCGCTACTTCTGTATCAAATTAATGCAAACACATAAGTGGTGTGAGGAGAAGCTAGGTCGTAATCCTAACTGAAGGATTGTAATGTATGTATGTGTGTTTACTGTTTGAAAGACATTACTTGATTGATGTTAGTATTGTAATGATCGCTTTCATGTTGAGCATGTAGTTTTAAACGCAGCTACTATGCTCAGTGTATAGTGAGCGAGGAAAACGTGTTTCAAATCTTGTTTCACTTAAGAAAGAAACCTGACATGGTTTTGAATGAAGCACACGAATTTTCTTACAAAGTTTTGTTCACTCTATTAAACCGCTTTGTGTCTGCCTATTAATATGCAATACAGAGGAAGAAAAAAAAAACATTTCAAATTCAAATTCAAATTCAAATTCAAATTTTTGTTTAGAAATTAAAAGTGATTTTTCACACTTAACATAAGCGATGTGAGAAGATTCCTGAAGGGTTGTAAAGGTCTTATTGGACAAAGTATTGTTACTTGTATGAAAATAAGCTCCACATCCAATTAACCTGCCCCAGTTAAAACATTTCATGTTTAGTTTTTGTTGAATCATGTGCAAGGATTTCCAATCCTTATGAATCATTTCATTGGAAACTGCATAGCTTAATTAAGCTAGTCAGGGCCTGTACGAGCTACAACTCCGACATGATTACATTGCTTTGGTAATTTGAAAATTGTCATCTCGTTCTCATGAGTGAGGCGCAACTTGCATATTTCCAGAATCTGCTGTGATCACGTCATGGACAGGAAGGGAGGAGCCACGCATTCTGTCCCTTAATCGTACGATGACGATTTCTTTACAGCCATTGTCTTTTTGTTAGGGTGGCCAAAAAACTCGATCGTTCCAACTAATGACTTCTGCAGGAGCTTTGGGTTGAAGAGGAGGTAGAAGCCTCGTCTTTTACCTCATGTGTCGGTGTCCTTTTCTAAAAGGGCCATTGTCCTTGCCGAAAAACTAGGCATTCAACTAATGACATCAGCAGGCACTTTGGGTCTGAAGAGGAGAAAGAGACTGTCTTTCATCTCATGTGACAGTGTCTTCCCGTGACAGTGTTTTGCCATGAGCATACAAAGGCTTCTGGTACGCCAACCATCATAAAACGGCGATCTTTACGAGCCATGTCCTTTTGGAAGGCATGGTAACTAATGACTTCAGCAGAAGCTGTGAGTTTGAAGAGGATATAGAGACTGTCTTTTACCTCATGCGTCGGTCTACTGCTCTTACGGGCCATCGCCCTTTTGGTAGGCATGCCAAAAAACTCCGCTTTCCAAGTAATGACTTCTGTAGGAACTTTGGTCTGAAGAAGAGAAAGAGACTCTTGCATCTCATGTGTCATGCCCTGATCTTGCCATGAGCATAAGAAGGTATCTGGTACAGCCATTCATTACATTATCTTTTTGGAAGTCATGCCGAAAGTCTTAGGATTCCAACTAATGACCGCAGTAGAAGCTGTGTGTTTGAGGAGGAGGTAGAGACTGTTTTTTCACCTCATGACTCAGTGCCCTGCTTGCCATGAAGAGCTGAATGTTTTCAATCTCTAGTTTTCGTACATCCTTAACCGAGCTCTCTAATATAGCAGAATTTATTTTGGACTCGATATGGTATTCTCTATAGGAATGGTTGACCCGGGTAGAATTAGTTGTGGCATCCCAATGGGCGTAAATGCTGCCATAAGTGGGACCTCTACCTTCGAGGGGGTCCGCCACCTAATCTAAGCTTTTTTTTTTTTTTTTTTTTTTTAATAAGCCTAGCGTTTAAACTAAATTTGTTTAATTGATTAGAAGGTCTTTTTCTTTAATAAAAAAAAATTAAAATCTAGAAGTTATTTAACAGAAGTTGCATTTTAACTTTAAACAGCCAAGGGAATACAAATCACAGACATTTGGTAAGAAAACAATGCCCATAAATATTATTGTTTTCCCCATGAAAAACTAGTGCAACAGACATGTTGTGCCATATAAAATCATTGTATATAGTTTGCAACAATATATATACATACACATATGCATATGCACACATATCATGTATAGGTATTTATTTGCAGTTAAATTATCGAACTACAGCAACAGCAGCATTAACGGCAAGCATGCAAAAACCTGGCATTTGCATCAATTGCATTGTGGTAGTTGGTTGAACAATTGCAATACAACCAAATCATCAACATGGATCATCACAAAGACGTAGAATATTTATTTTATAAATGTATCGAAGGATATACATGTACAGATTGGTGTGTGTGTGTAAGTGTGAAAGAGTATCTGTATGTGTAGAGGTATACGCGGTTTGAAATGTTGATATACTTTATTTATTTCGAGTTTTACCTCATAACCACAATCATTAACAAATACAGTTGCATTACCAACACATGCATACACAATTTGTGTGCGTGTGTGTGTGTACGTGTGCTTGGTGATGTACATTCTTCAACACGGCCACACAGGATAAAAACGAGTATAAACGTTTTGTATCCAATTTTGTGCAAAAGAGAGCGAGAGAGCGGGAGAGTGAGTGAGTGAATGCTTGCGTAAGTACACATTCATATTGGAATTCAAGTGTTAATGTCTGTTTGTGTGTGTGTATGATTTTAAACCATAAGTGCATTAGTACAATAAATTGCAATTAGCAGTTGTTTACGCTTTAAATGAGGAAGAAAAAAACCCGTTAAATAAGCAATTAAAAATTGTTCCACACACACACAGCAAAATACAGCGTATAAACAGAATAAAACATTCAAACGCTAAAAAATAAAACGCTTTTTAATAAATTCTTTCGCTTATTGGCTGTATTGGCTTTTGTAAGAGAAAAAAAGAGTTAAGAAGATGGAAGTGATTTTTCTATTTCCGGTTACAAGTAGCACAATGTTCTTTTAATGGAATTATTACACTCCATTATAGCGAGTGGATTGAAAAAATATAATAAAATATTGCTTCCGGACTTAAGAACTAACCTACATACATACATACATACGCGTAATTTAGTATGCTTTTAAGTTAACTCAACATATTTTTGAAGTTGAAATTAAATAAAGTCAATGATAGTTCTTAATGGCTTTTGTATTCTGTAAAGCAAAGACTTTTGCATTTATAAGAAACAGAGCTTGAAATATTGGGTCCTTATACGAAGCGTTTGTGGTTTAAATTACTGGTTGGTGTTGATTTAAAATTATCGAATGCCTATGCTGACCTTTTCAGTGCCTAAATTGTGTCAATATTCATCCATCTCTCTGGAAGCTCCTTATGTACAGCCAATGAGCAAAAGGTGTGAGCCTCGTAACATCTGAAAGCTAATGCCCAAAGTATTTTGCACTTCATATGATTATGGAAAGTCCTATTAGGCATCTGATAGTAAAATATTAAAATAAGTTCAGCAATAGCTAATAAGATTTCGGTTCTACTATTGACCTGCTATTGCTTGTCTATAAAAAATGTTCATCAAAATGGCAGGATGAGCGTCTTCCAGAGTATTGGTTTCGTCGCTTGAGAGAGGTCTCTGTTATTCAATTGCCTATTGAGACCATAGTAGCACCTGTTGGCAAGAGTGATCCTGTGTTTTATCTCCAGGCTGATATCATTTTTGGTGGTAACAGCGAAGCCAAGGTAGATAAATTCCTTGGCTACATCAAAAGTATTGTTATCGGCCGTAATCTGAGAATCAGATCAAAATCATTTACTGGTCTGGCATCTTAGTAGACTCCCGTTCAATAGCACTAAAGTATTGGCTTTGGCTTAGAAAGGTCTTCTAGGAACCTCTTCCATATGATTATGTCTCTGTTTTGTTTCGATATGAAGTTGCCGTAATCTAGTAGGCAGTGTATTGGCCTATTAGACGAAAGGCCAGGGTTCGAATTCCCGGTCAGACATTAAAAACGAAATGAAAAAAATATTTCTTCGGCGGCTTTCTCTCAGCAGATTTCAGGCAAAAACTCTGCCATGAAAAGTTTCTCAAAAATCTGTATGTCGGAGCTGCCACTAATGCCTGAAATTATCACGCACAACATAAGTGGTGCGAGAAGCTAGACCATAGGGTTGTTAGGGCCAATTATGTATGTAAGTTTGTTTCATTGTAATTCAACGACTTTTGCAGCTGTAACCGTGGTACTTTTACTGTTGCAGCTCCTTGCTTTATTAGGTTAACACTTGTCGTGTCCTAGCAATAAGGTTTTGAATTTGTATTGTTGAGAATTGTTTTTTATTGAGTCTTACTAGTCTTAAAGAGAGATAACGCCGCCTAACCCTCCTTTAATGTTACTAAATTACTGATGTTAGACTCTGTGGAGAGCTAGGGTTCAGAGAGGTAGCTGAATAAATTATTTCAAAAGAATTAAAGCCTCATGTATTGTTGTTTAAATCGAAAACCATTATGAAGTATGGCTTACACTTTAACCAGGAACTTATTGGACACGTTCTTAGAAGTTTAACTTATAAGAAGCAGCATGCAGCTATCAATTGCAAAAAGTTCGTGGCTATAATAAGTATAAAAAATTCTGTTTTCCTCTCTCTCTCTCTCTCTGCTCTTCCATGAGTAATTTGAAGATCTGTTTTTTCATCTTTCTTTCTTTTTTCCCCCAGTCCGAAATGTCAACAAAAAAAAAAACAATTTAATTCTTTTGTTTTTTGTTTTTTGTTTTCTGCTCTTCAAATAGAATTTTTTTAATAGTTTTACCGGCCTGTTCCTGCGTTTCTCTAGTGCTACAGTGTGTTATAAAAACAATAATTTTTTCAAAAAAAAAATTTCTTTTTTCTCTGTGTTATGCTTGAAATGGTAGTGAGTTTAATTTTGTTATTGCAACAGTTCTCTAGTTTTTCATTTTGTTTTTTTGTTTTCTTTGTTCATTATTTTTATGAAAAATTGGTTTTTTTTTTCTTTAAATTATTTGAATTTGTACTCTACATCTGACGAAATAGATCTTCAGATTCGAAACGTTAAGATGATTATACACATCTGAAGGAATGGAGGAAGATTTATTACCATAAATAGGAAAAGCAGTGTTTAGACTTCTTAGGCGATGGAAGATACGATTTCATGCAGACCAACAGTTGATAATTTAATTATCAGTCCGGTAACAATTGAAATACCGGCCGACAGTTTGCTAGACGAATTTTGCACAGGCTTGGCATTAAGGAGAGGGAACAATTACTTCGTCAACTACAATGATATCTGTTTAGGTGGACATTGCAGGAAGAGGTCAAATGAACCAGTGATGACTGAACTGTAACTAATGTGGCGTTTTGAGCGGTCGTTTTCTTAATGATGGTACTGGAGGGATTATACGTTTGCAGATTGGAGAAATTTTGGTGGTTGGATATTGAACACTAATAGAGACTATCGAGTGCTTTAATACTCGTTAAACATAAACCCTGTTCTACAGAAGAGTATCATATGCTGATGTGAATATCACATGTGAAGACCTGAACCATGGAGATTGTGATTTGGTTAATACAATACTAATCTATCATGGGAACGTAGTTTAATACATCGTATGGCTAACAGTTTCCAACTTAATCAGAGGTTCTATAATTGATGATGATACCATCTAAAATAATTTGGAAGCTACATGCTGTGGTATACGAATGTGGCGCAAAGGCAGACAGTGGGAAAGAGTGTTGTATTCGGAATAAACTGGAGAACTCGTGGAGCTACACTATCTAACAGCCAAGAATTAGTATGGAACTGTCTGGAGAGCTGAATAAGTTGGGTAACAGAAATATGGTCACTCTAAATCCAAAATTATTTGGAAATTCAATGCAAGAACCAAGCAAATGATTATTAAATACAAGTTTTCGCACCTAATCCCAAAAACTTTCTATGGAAATACAATTTGAGTGGCTTGTTTGAGTAGTAGTCTAGTAGGTATATTTCGTTTGGCGTTATTAGGCGTGAGGCTAATTATCTTTTCCCGGTGACTTCCAATCACCACTATTCTAACAAAAGTTCCTATAAGTAAAATTAACATTGAATGAAAAGGTTTTCTAAAAATCTATGCATTTGGGAGTAGACTTTAAACTGACTTTAAACTGACTTTAAACTTTACTCATGTATAATTAACACACACCAACGTAAATGGTGTGAGAAGCTAAGTTATCATACTAATTGGAGGGTTGTAATAACCAACCAAATGTATTTAAGTACGTACGTATGTATTTCTTGAAGTTAGAGAAAGCCGCAAAATTTTGGCAAGCTTTCGTTTGGAGAAATCCAAAGTCTTACTAGGTAATTATTGCTAATAAAAAGATTTGAGTTCCTATTTTTATACAGCTAGTAGTAGATGTAGAATAGTAACAGGACTTCTGAGAGTGTATTATAGGCTGAGGAAATATTTGTGCCAGAGTAGAGTCCCAGTATTAAGTATTAAGTTTATAGAATTCTGTAGATAAGAGGCGCGAATTAACTGGAAAACATACTTTGAACTTGTAAGGCGTTAACGCATTTCAGAAAGAAACTGCGCCTCTCATTACGCTATTATTGAGTATTAAAAAGATATAATGCTTACTAAATCCCAATCGGAATCCTGAAGGGTATTAGGAAGACATTATTGAAAAAATCCTATAATAAGGTAGAGGCCGAGTTTAATAGATCATCTGTTTAACTGTACATTAATATCTTTATACTGATAAATTCGTTACGCACCAGTATTGGCATTACGAAGCGTGTACAGCTTCTCGGTGATGCTATAGAGAGTATGGCATCCAGGCTACTGCGAGTGTTTAATATTCCTGTAAATGTTAAAATGTGGCCGTAATTTGTGAGGCAATTGAATCTACAGCTTCTCGGTGATGCTTAAAGAGTATGGCATCCAGGGCTACTGCGAGTGTTTAATCTTCCTGCAAATGTTAAAATGTGGTGATTTTTTGAGCAATTGAATCTTGCCCCTGGCATTATATACGAAACTGTTGTGTAGAGTATCTAACAAAGGAATAAAATTGTTATATTTCTTTAATTGTTTAATTATCTTATAGTTTTTATTATTATTGAAGAATTTATAACATTTTCCGCCAAGCTGAAAATCGGAATTTATTTTAATGCATTGAGTAACCACATACCACATGTAACACAGGCTTACTCAGACCAAATTAAATCGAATTTAAAATCAGATAAGTAAAGTATTATTTAAAGAACTTCCAAAAGTCTAGACTGGTCTAGTCCCACTGTAGTTAACATTTGAGTCGGAGTTAATCATATGCATGGCAGGTTTTAATTTATTGCCTGTGTTTGTCAAGAGCCTTTTAATGTTAGAAACTTTCGTTCAGTTCAAGTACATCAAAAAAAAAAAAAAAAAAAAAAACCGTGTTAGTGTTAGTTTTTTGGCCCAATTTAACTTTAACAAATAAACTTTACCTGGACATTCACTCGGTTGGATTTATTCAAATGGACAACTGTTTTTCAAAAACTTGTTTCGACTTTAAGCCGCATTCAAGCCACTTTATGCATGAGTTGTGGTAATTATTTACGAAGTACGAGTATTTTTTTATGCTTATTATGGCATTGCAACAACAATACATAGTATAATAATAATAACGGTTTTATTAACATTGAAACTTAAAATGGCTGACAAATATTTGCGATTGAAGGAAGTTAATAAATTGTTATAAAAAAAAAAAATTAAAAAATATATGTTTCATTGGAAAGCTACACCCTAGTCTCGTATTAAAAAAATTTCATTAGAAAACATTAGATTCTGCTTAACAAATTAATAAGCAAGACTTGGGGGCTATTTTTAATGCTATCTATATGTTTTCATGGTCATAAAATTTTTGGCATAAGATTAAAATTAATTCGTATTTTATTTATTAAAAAATAAAAACCAAAAAAAAAAAACAAAAACAAAAACAAAAAACAGCCATTTGTAGATTTCATTTTTATTTTATTGTTATTGTAGACTATGTTGGACACAGGCTTATATGCATGCATTAAGCCCTAATAAACAATTCATAAAATAAAAATAAAAAGAAAAAAAAAGAAAAAAAATAAAATTCGCGCCATAAATATGAACTTAAACAAATAAACAGATTTTTATGACCTTGTAAAATGGTCTCGAAGAAGATGAAAAACTTTCTATATTTTGAGCATAATTTCGTTGCTTTTAACAACAATTTATTTCCCAACAATTTCTATTGAACATAAAAATAACAACAATTGTAATGCTGAACTAAGCTACTAAAGTACTTCTATAACTGACATGCCGCGACTACCACTACCACTTCACAGTCATAAAACAGGAAAAGTGAAATGAGCAACAATCCCTCGGCCTACATAAACAGACGGATATTTGGGGTGGTGGTTGTGCTTGAAACACACACGTGTGTTTGTTTTCTAAATAAAAGCTCACAAATTCTCTTTCTCCCACTCCTCACTCTCTCTCTCTCTCCTTTCACTCCTCTTACTGTCCTTCATAGCATAGTCTCCTTTTTTCATGCTTTCAAATAACAAATAGAAACCATTTGAGAAACAATATCGTTTTATTTACGAATAAGTTTAAAAAAAACAACAACCACTTTGAAGAACACGAAAAACAATATTTGTGAAATGCTAACAACAACAAACAATAAAAATAAAGAAATAGTTGAGGGTAGTTTCATATCGAAGCTGAACACATTTTTGAAAATAATTTTTATTAGCGAATGCCATGCAGAAAATAGAAGTTCCTTTTCACAGTGGCTTCATTACAGCCCATAATTAATTTGTTGGATATTCACTTCATACCTAATGCCTTACATGCATCGAAAATAATAACTGAAGTTCAATTCGATAATATTGCTCAATTTTTTATCTTTTTAAAAACCGTTTGAAATATGAGCTCGTAGATCACAAATAAAAAAATAAAAAAAATTGTGTTTCATTCATAAAATTCTTTATTAATCGCACAATTTTGTGTGCCACTGTTCACGACTTGTTCTAACAACAACAATTGCTTTATTTTTTATTCCTTTTGTTTATGCCTTTTGCGATAAACAATAACAATTATTACACAGAATTGTTTCTGTAGATCTTTGTAACGGAGACCATGATTGATTTCTTCACATGCAACGCGTTTTCACAGCATGACTGACTGAACTTCTATTCCGACCTACTGTCTGCTTTGTCTTGCCTTTTATATAGCAACGTAAACAGTCGTAAACAGTCGTAAACAATCTAATGAATTCTCTCATAGGTGAAGGTAAATTCATGTAAACATCGTTGTTAGTGTATGTTGTTTGTGTTTGTTCTTAGAGTGTTGCTGTTGCTTGTTGTTTACTTGTTCATCCCTTTTTCGTATACTGCTATTGTTGCTATATTTTTGTTTATTTGTTAATGAACTAAACAAGTTCGTTGTTTTTGTTTTTGTAGCTTTTGTTTAACATTTTAATGTTAAACGATGTTACACCATTTCCATTTTCGTAACAATATTCAAGAGCTTACAGAACAAATCAAAAATCACTGTTTGGTATGGATTTTGAGCTGGCAACGTCATCGGTCCATTATTGTTTGAGAATGAAACTGCCATTGTGTACATAAATAAAGAATTTAATTTAAAAAAACGGCAAAACGTAACAATATCATGAGTATTGGTGTTGTCGTCGTAGTCTAGTAGGTAGTGTGTTGGCTTGTTATAAGTGAGGCCACTCTTCGATCTCCATCTCTAACAAAATGAAATGTGAAAAGCATATTTCTTCGGCGATCTTCTCTCAACAGATTTCTGGCAAAATCACTGAGAATTAAATAAATTTGCCATGAAAAGTTTCTCAAAACTCTGTCATTCGCAGTTGACTTTAATCTTCAGTTATTCTACTTCATTTGAATTACTGCCTTGTTGACGATCATCAAGCACCATAAGCACATACTTTATTAGCACATTAAGTGTGGGACACTTTCTAGCGGATGGTACATATATTGTGGAAGATATACTGTGGAATTGGAAGGAAATGTTAGATTCTTGCATCATTAAAGATTGAAATAATTTTTTGATATGAAACTGCCCCATATTTTGAAAATATGCCCGTAAAGAACGTGTCTAAATAAAGAACCCCAAGGTATTAAAAAGAGAACAACAGAAACCAGTTAAAACAACGTATTTTCCTTCAACTGCGCTTAAGCTGAAGTAATAACCTGGCTGCTAACAATATTGGTCCATAAACCAGAAGTGATTTAGTTTAGCTGTTGTTGTTTTTGTTATCTACTGTTTCATTTTATTTTTGAAAATCTCTTTTTATTTTGGGGAGATTTAGTTTCAAAAAGGCAAAATTTTTTTATTTTTTTTTTTTCTTTTTTCTGGCTAAAACAGAATTGCATGGATTGTTTTTTTAAGCCTTAAATATTTTATTGAATGTTAAATATTGTGAAAAGCTGTTTTTGTATTGGTTTTTATCCCATTTTTTTTATTATTTTATTTGGAATTGGTTTTATTTTATTTTTTAAATACCATAAGCCCACCACTTGGTATTGGTTTTGTTTCGTAAACCATAAACAAATAATTTGTGCGGCGGTATATGGTTTGCTTTATTTTTATTTAAAAAATCGCTTTTTATTTTAGTTTTCAATTCAATTCTATAAAACGCACACACACACACATACATACACTCAATGGAAAATGTCTCGAATTTATTTTCATTTTCTTCTTCGAATGGCCAATTAATATAAACCGTATGCCTTTGTTTTCTTTTATTATGAACGATTGTTTTTGTTTTTGTTTTGTTTTTGTTTTCTGTATTATTAGCCATTTCTTCTAACCATTATTTGGTTGCGAGTTCTGTATGCTTGCTCTCCTGTGATTGTGGTTTGGTTTTTGCACTTGTGTGCACAAGGTAATGGTTTTAACGGAAATTAGATGGAACGTGCTCACGCATACAATTCAAGGTAGCATGTCAGGCAAACAGCTTGCAAATGCAATATTTTTTCTGTGTCATGGTCTAATGGTACATTGGTATTAAATTGAATACCCAAGTTTCTATGTTATGGATTGTGGTATAAGAAAAATGAAATTGTGTGCCTAAAAATTTTTCGAGGAAGTGAGAGGAAGACAATAAATTTGAAATATTTTTCAAGCTTTTAGCAGTTATTTGACGGCATTCTGCCTTTTGGGCAAATAATCATCTTAAAATTAATTTTTTGTTGACTTTCAAATACAAATACCTTTAAGTTACTTATTGAATGGCGCCACCTAAAGCTTGACATTAAATTGAAATCCCAGCTTTCAGCTTTTGTCTGAAGACTGCTGAGAGACAGCTACCAACAGAAATGTTTCCTTTTCATAACTGTTTTTTTAGCATTCCGTATGACCGGCCTGTAAACAAAATATATCGTGGTCCAGCTATCGGTGTAAATTTTGAGCATCGGTTGTTTCGAATTGGACAGTACTTTCGTCTTTCTATTCTGCCACAAAATTCAATATGTTATCTCCACTGACCGTAATGAATCGATATACACTTAAGCAACGCCGGGATTTATTGGCCCAAAGAGAACGACACGATGATGTCAATTTTACCGAAAAAAAACCTCTTTTCGGATGAAGCTCATTTTCATCTTGATGGTTATATTAAAAAGCTAAATTGCGTACTTCAGGCTCAGTAAACCCATACGTGGTCTTGCAGAAGCAAAGCACTTTGCCACAAATGCCTGTTTAGTGGGGGCCTTGTGGCTCAAATGCATCATTGGGCCATATTTCTTTGAAAAATGAGAACAAGCTCAACGTTTATGGTCAATCGAGACACCCATTTACACCATGATAACCGATTTTTTACGCCGTCTTCATGGTATTGATGTGATCGATGTTTGGGTTTCAACAGAATTGTGCTATTTGCAAACATCTCATACCACATTGTGATTTATTGCGTCGATATTGATGTGATCGATGTTTGGTTTCAACAGAATGTGCTATTTGCAACACATCTCATACCACATTGTATTTATTGCGTCGAACGTTTGATGGCCGTTTAGTTAGCCTAAATGGTGATGTCAATCGACTGCCAAGAAGCTGCGATTTGACATCATGGGCGCCGTTAAAGAAAAATGTTATGCCGACAGACCAGAGACAATTAAGAATTTGAAGGCCAACATTTGTGATGCTATTGCCGAAATACGGTCCCATACATTCGAAAATGTGAAAGAAAATTCGTC
>QOCX01004889.1:0-13803 GCA_005959815.1 Sarcophaga bullata | reverse complement strand
TTATGGTAAATTAAAGGTTTTTGTCTACCGTAGAACTGTCAAACCTATGATAATTCAGGCCGGAGATGGGATAGAATTATCCTTGTCTGTTCTAAAGATGTCTTTGTCGATAATGTCAGGACGATGAACAATCATATTTATTTATATATTTGGCAGTATTCTTTTCAAAAGTAATATTTTTTAAGCACTTGCCATTGAAGTTGCATCAAAAATGATAGTACTCAGTAAGTAGCTCACCGCAGGGTGCCCTTCTTCAATATGCACGGATTATTGTGTGTGAGGGATCAAAGGCGTTGCCGGAGGTAGATGAAAGTCTGCATGAGACGTCCACACTGGTGAAGTTTTACTGGTAGGACGCAGTTAACGCGAGTGGTGTAACATTAGTCATCACTCAGTCCTTAGCGCTTGTTTCTGGAATCGTTTAATGCCTTTTCAGTTGAGTTTAGCTAAAAGGAGAGTGGTAGGACACATGTATAATTCTTAATTGCCCGCGCCTAACGCTCATGGACCGGTTATTAGCGCTGTACAAAATTACACTTCTACGTTTCTATTGGTATTATTGCAGCAAAGTGGCCTTTAAACCTTGATCCTGAATTCCAGTTCTTCTAGCATAAATGGAAACTTTCGAAGATCCTTTGTTCAGGAGGTGGGTTCTTAAGGCTGAGAGTTATAGTATGCCATGTCACATCTAATATCTGCCCCCTGTCTCCATTGACACACTGGATGAACTTTATTAGGCGCAGAGACCTACGCAAAAGAATCTGTGCTGCCCGTCGTGTGCAGATCGCGCCGAAGGAGAAAAGAGATTTAGAGTTTTTGTTGTTTGTGTTTGATGTGGAGAGAAATGAGTAGACTGAGGGGAGGGCATCCGCTTTGCTAAAATGAGCGAAAAGAAACCACAAAAGTGTTGTGTTAGTACAAAATACCTTGCAACTCGGGTTACGGGTTCGACGTTTAATCGTCTGCAAGATATTTCAGGTCGTTGTTTTTTGGTCTATGTGTATTTTGTTATTTGTTATTTTAACATTGGATCGAGGTCGCAGAAGATTTTCTACAGAACAGTATTCTACAAGAAAGTATAAGAAAAAACATGTCGAAGAAGGTACAAATCCTTTGATATACAATTAGGTCTGGAGACCCGGTTGGTTAGCAAAACAAGTTAACCAAAATATGGGTAGAAGTATAAAATCAAGATAAGAGACAATAAGGAGTTAATATTACATGGAACAATATTGGTGTACTACGATGTAGGCCGTGACAATCTTAAGGTACCATGACTAAGAAAATGTGCTGAGTACCAGACTATTTTTAGAACGGGTAGAAGGTTCTTGTATAGGGAAGGGTCAGCCAAGAAAGACTTGGTGTGCCGGCCACAAACCTACTGCCTTTGCGCTTTACCGGAGTACTGTAGAACCACTTCAGTAAGAGGGCGACAACGCTCAGTTTTGGCACTAGGTGCTGCAACAGCCAACACATGAATTGGCACTACCAAGTCGTGTCCTTATTTATTATTTTCGAACCTTTAGTAGATTGAAATCTTTAATTTCAGATATCCGAACAATTTTTGATAGCAGGACAACCAATGGGCGTAAGAGTATGTGTGGTTTCAGGCGGCACGGATCAGGTTATAGAAGCACAAAAGTTAATGCAAAGGCCACATATTATAGTCGCTATGCCGGGACGTTTGGCTGACCACTTAACAGGCTGTGATACGTTTTCCTTTGACAATTTGAAATTTTTGGTTGTGGACGAAGCGGATCGTATGTTAAATGGTGATTTTGATGAAAGTTTAAGAATCATTGAAAGCTGTATACCCAAGCAGAGGCAAAACTTATTCTTTTCGGCTACCATGAAGGATTTTATTAAGGAATCTAGCATATTTCCCATTGCAAAAGATGTTAGTTTGCTTTTATATTTGCACTTTATGCAATTAGATAAGTTTAATGGTTTTTGTTTTCATATTTGATTAGTGCTTAGAATGGTCGGAGGAATTCGAAACTGCCACTGTAGAAACTTTGGATCAACGTTACTTACTTTGTGCCGATTACGATCGTGATATGGTGTTAATAGAAGCTCTACGCAAATATCGCGAGGATAATGAAGACTCCAACGTGATGATCTTTATCTTTCTAATACAAAAAAATACTGTCAACTTTTGTCGATGACCTTGAATAGTATTGGCATTGAAAATGTGTGTTTGCATGGTTTTATGCGTCAAAAGGAAAGAGTAGCCGCTTAAATCGTTTCAAGTCCAGACATGTGCGTACTTTAATTGCTACCGATGTAGCTGCTCGTGGTCTCGACATACCAGTGTTCAGTTGGTCATGAATCATCGTTTACCTCGCACGCCCAAAGAATATATACATCGCGTAGGCCGTACTGCACGTGCTGGCCGCAAGGGTATGGCCATTTCTATATTTCGTTTCCCCCGAGATTTGGAGTTGTTGGGCGAAATAGAGGAGGCCATAAATACTAAATTAACTGAACATCCCATAGACCGTAAGTTTTTATTAAAATGTAGAGAATTACGCTATCAATGTTAATATTATTTTTATTTAAAGAAAAAATGGTGGAGCGGATTTTCATGCAAGTCAATGTAACAAGGCGTGAATCTGAGATTCAACTAGACAATAATGATTTTGATGAAAGAGCTCAAAACTATCGCAGAAAACAATGGATATTGGAGGGTAAAGATCCCGATGAAATGGAAAATTTGTAAGTATAGAAAATTTAATATTCAAAGTGTTTATTGATGTTTTGTTAAAATATTTGAAAATTAAAAAAAGAATGGAAATGAGGCTTAAAATATGTTCATTTTCAGGTACCGCAAAAAGCAAAAAGACAAAATCAAAGAAATTAAGCGCCAACGCAAAGAACGTCTCGAGCAATTACAAGATAAAGAGCCCACAAAACTTATGCAAGATGAGCGTTTTAAGACGGTCGATAACGAAAGATTTGAAAAGAAGAAAAAATCGAAGAAAAACGATACTTCTACAACAAATGAACAAAACTCACAGAAAAAGAAAATTGATAAACGTTTCCAAAAAACTGCTTTGCCAAATAAAAAATCTAAGAAATTATTACTGGTTAAAAAAGGTGCTAAGAAATCTTAACTAAACTTATAGTTTAATGTCTTTATTGTATATTTTAAACTTATAATAAACATATCTTTAAAATTTAAAAGTGTTTGAAAAACTTTCTCCTTTTTAATTACAATATTTTAACACTTTAAATTATTAATAATTATTTTCAATAAAAAAAAAGGATAAGACAGTCGCCAAATTCTTGAAAATTATGAAATTTTGAATTTCATAAATATTGTTTTATATTTTTAAAACTAAAATTAAGGCACTTATAGTGCCTTCGTTAATTATTTCGCTTAAATCAGTCCAAACTTATAGCTAGTAAAGCATCTTCAGGATATATCTCTAACAAAGCTTTAGCACCGTCATTAAACGGATAGGAAATGCTGCCATCTATAACTAAATCTGCAAAAAAAGATAAGAAAAAGTTATAATAAAAGACAATGAAAACGAAATTATAGATGAATGAATTTGTTAAAAGAGAACATAAAATTAAAGATCCAATGAAATACAAAACTTTGTTCATATTTTATACATGCAATGTAGGAATATCTAGCTATGGTTGGAATATAAAGAAAACTGGTATGGATTTTATTTATTGTTCTCTGTAAGCACCATATGATCGTTATACAAAATGCCATTCTATTAGGAATAAAAAATCGTTATATTTTCTTCTATCGAGTAGGCTTTTCAATACTTCAAATCAAAATATATAACTTTTCATATTTAATAAAAATTAGAAATTTAATTTTCGCTATGTTTTGGTCAAGTCGTGTTAATAAATGCAAAGAACTTTTAACCGTAAGTTGTATAATTTTCATAAACATTGTAGCATGTCTAAAAAGTATTATAAAAAGCCAGCAGAATCCCACATTAACATTTGAGTTTCAAACCAGTACCTTAAAACTATTGGTTTATAATTATGTCATCGTTCTCTTAATAGCCAATCAAGAAGTAGGCTGGAGTTATTCATTTAAAGGTAAGGTTCACATTATTGATTATAACATCTAGATATTAAATTCCATTCTTTCTGTTAGAAATCGATTTGGCTAATCGTTTTGGCATGAATTAATTGAGCCGGAAGTATTATCCAAATTTGGATTCTCTTTTCGTCTTCTAACTGTAATAATGAACACTTTAGCAGTGTCTCCGTTATTGGAGCCGATTCGTGAAAAGCGCAATTATCTATTACCTTGTATAATGTGGAATTTTTATACCATCTCTGCGGTTACAGAGAATATATTCGAAATTATATGGACTATGTATCAGTTGGAAGTGCCATTTAAGCAATTTGCTACAGTATTTATAGTGGGCACATTTATGTTGTCATTCCAAAGTAAATTAACACTACAAGTTATACGTTTTTATGAATATTTAAATTATGTTGATTAAAAATTACAAAAACAAACAAAAAAAGAAACACTTACTTGCATCGATGCATCGAGATTTTACAAATAAATTTTTCACAAAACCTTTCGCTTCAAATTCTTTTGGTGAGGGCCAAACACCAACACAGATTTGTTCTCTTATTGAATAACAGAGCCTGGAATCATCTGTTGGAGACAAAGAAAGTATTTTAATTTTTGTTTTCAGCAATATAACGCATTTAAAATACCTACCAGGTGCAAAAAGTAAATTCTGATTGTATGTTTGTGATAATTGTTCTGGACAGAGACCATGGCAAGCTATTTCGCAGATTCTGGCAAAATGCGAAAAAGCCCTCCACATGATGTTTTTCAATGCGATTGATACTACAAGTAAATTAAGTAAATATTTTTAAATATTCTTTAAAGAAGGCAAATGTTTTGTATTTAATAATGAAATAAATATGTATCTTATTGAAATTGCGTTATCTACAACTGGTAATCAAACCTATCCTATCTATAAAAAAAAGGAAGTTACCAGTATTATCTCTTACCTGGTATGCCATGATGTCGATCCTGTGCCCGTACTAACACACAAACCAGAACATTTGGTTTTATTTACAACATCTTTGTGATCGATTATCAGTTGTAAATGTGATACACGTGCTGATAACGCTTCACCAATGAATACTTCATTTAATGCTAAATAAGGCAAAACTCTTTTCATTTTTGCTTTATATTTACGTGACATTTCTTTACTCAAATATTCTGGTTCAGTCTTTTCTTGTTCCATTTTTGAAACTGTATGTCGATACAAATCTGTTGACTCCGGTATGTTACCATTATTGCCCAGCAATGTGGTGCGTATACGAGAACGATGCATCCATTTGAAATCACCCTGCAATTTAAAGAATGAAAACATTACAATTTAATTTTAAAACGCTTATACACCACCAAATTTAACTTACACTTTTAATCTTGGCTACTGCATCAGCAGGATTTTCCGAATAATGTTTAGGTAACATTAGTCTGCCTTCGGATCTATTTGGATCGGAGTTAAAGCCCACAATAGGAGTTTTTTGTTGAGATTGTGCAAATAATGGACTTGCTCTGCCAGCGGCTAAAAGAAAGGTACCATCGCCACCTATGGGTACAATGACATCAGCCCAATGCATAATATCCTTGCTTAGGGAGCTTCTAAATTCGACTCTGATTAGATTAAAGGCATTTAATTTAGCAAATACACCAAGTCACACGGTTGTGTATGGAGATATAGTTATTGTTATATTTTTTACATATAAATGATATACAAAACAAGATGAAAACAATTTAATGATATATACATAGTTTGAGTATAAAGGAAAAAGAGTTACTCACTAACCTATTAGCCAACTTAACTTCACAGCCAACATCTTGAAAGCTACGCACAATTTTACGTTCAAAATCTTTATGAAGATTATGTAAATACATCAATGTCTCGAAATTAGTGCCACGGTTGCGTATTTGTCTCCAGTTGTTCCTTGCTGAGATTGGGATGACGCAATTGCTCAAATTCATAGCGGGATAATTTTGAAATTAGCAAAGCTCTTTGTAATTTAAAATTAACCGGATCGATTGGCAACGGTTGTGAACTATATTTTCGTGGAAAAAATAGCTCTGAAAATAAAAGAATAACAATAGAAAACTCAATTCATATTCTATTTATTTTTTTTATGAATGTTAATTAAATACTATTGAGTATATATATCAGCCTTCCTTTTTTTTCTTATCTCAATTATTTGTCAGTCTCGTGAAAATTTTAAAATGACACACAATGCATTTGCTTTTTGCAATACACATTGTCGTTACTGTTCACAACGTTATCAAACGCATATTGCATTTGATACGCAATTATTCTCAATGGTTTTATGCTATTAATAGAATTTAGAAAATAAACTCGCTAATTGTAACAATTTCTGCTAATAAAAAGCGAAAGTGTTTATTTAATATTGACTGTATATATACGAGTAGTAACAATAATAAAAATTAAAAACGTTTGGATTTACTAGCTTAAAACTTTGAGAATAATTGCTATGGCTTTCAATCTGAAAAATTTGGAAATATTATTTATAAGAAACAGCACTTATTGCAGGCACATTAAATGAAAACAAATTATTATTTTAATATAATAATTTCTAGGAATTTCGAAAAATAACAATATTATCTATCAAGTTCCCTATATTTTATAAATAATATTTATATTTTATTTAATAATGATGAAAAAAAAAACAAATTTTAAACACGTAAGTATGCTTGGTTATTAGATTAAAATTTTAAACGTTTTGTGAAATCATATCATTTTGTTAATTATTTTTATATTTTTAAACAATGCTGATTGCTATCATAAAAATCTAAAAAGGGTGTGACTTGTCTTTTTTAGACGCAGTTAATTAAATTTTTGAATAATATTAATTCAAGAGTTAAGAAAACATCCTGAAAGACGCAGTTTTTAATGTGGTTTGAGGGCTGCCAACAACATCGTATTGAAGTTGTTCAAAAACGATCAAAGTCGCAAATCAACAGCTCAATCATAGAATGGTAATATGCGATGATTACGAATTTTTTTCTGCTTAAAAAGGGAGAAAATTGGACTTGGTTCATCAGTGGTTTTAACAAGACGATATCACATGCTACACGGTGCACGATACAATGATAGGAGAGCAATTAATTCCACGTTTTAGAAAATACCTTTGAAATACCTGGAAAACTAGGGCTCTCGGATGTACCACCCATAGGGGTCGAAACTTGCTTAAATAATCTTTAAAAATTAAATAGCAGACATTAATTTATCGCACAATAAATATTTTATTCACTTTTGCGCCAATTTTCTGTTTTTTATTTTCAATTTTCAAGCCCTAAATGATAGAAAATCTGCAATAATTTTCCCTTTAAATTGCAAATGAATAAATTAACTTTGAGCCGGGATAGTGTTATTTTTATTACTCAACTTAGTATTGTTTTCGTATAAATGCGTTTAGAAATTTTTATTTTGTAAATAGTTTAACTAGATTTTTCCAGATCTTTTGAATTTACTTTTGGATCAGAGACAAAATTCTCTTGATTAGATGATCTACGCTACGCTAATAATTTCTAAAACCGAGCCTTTAAATAAACAAACAGCTTTGTATGTGTTACTCCTGTTTTTTGCGATAAAATAAATAAATAAATAAATAGATAATACGAAAAACGTTGTACAAGTGTAGTTTCCATGTGATAGGAATGAATGAAACTGATAAGGAATCATAAAAATAGTTATTCATCATGGGTATACGTATATACGCATTTAAAACACCAATAAAAATTCAGTTAAAAATAGATTAAATAATAAATTAGAGGCGACAGTAAAATAAATAAGCTTACCTTTTGCAAAATTTTTTAAAAATGGTTTCGACTTAAACATATTGATGAAATACCAGAGCGTACAGGTCCTAGCAAAAGCATTTGTGTTGTAATTGTTGTCATACAATTGGTGTGAACTTTGATCAGCGTTGAGAACTTATTTCGGTTATTATTTATAATTCTTAAACAAATTCAATTAATTGGCTGCTGATATTTTACTTTTATTTTAATTATTAAAGGGAAGCCTTAGCAGTTGTCCATTTTTATTTTCTTATTGTTTTGTAAACATACTACATATAGGAAAAAAAAGTTTCACTTTCTTTGCAACAGTCTCATCAAGGCCACTTTACCGGCAATGAAAACAAAATATAAAAACAATATTCAATAATTTATGTGCATAGACATATTATCAACAATATTGCTGTAACTAATGTTGCAATTTGTTAAAAGAAAAAATTTTGTCAAAATACTTCTGAGCAATTTGTTCTTTATCACTTCTGTTGTTGGCTTCCTCTGTAGAAGACTTCCAAAATTGTACTGCTTCAACAAGTATTTGATTAGAATATTTCCAAATGGTTTTTGCTATTTTACGAGTTTGGTTTTTATCAACATTTTGTTTTTGTATATTGTTGAGTTTAAGTTGTTTCTTATCAGTTATTGTATTTTTTATTCTTTCTTTTTAAAATTTCACTGTTTATTTTAATTTCACTATGTACATTCTTTACGATTTATTTATTTGCAATTGAAGAATATTTTTTATGAAACTGTCATTATGAAGTTCACAGAATATAAACAGAAGCTGAGCACTTTGTGAACATTTGCGAAAAACAGCTGAGATGGTTACCACATAATCTGGACGCAGTAAAATATCAATAAAGAACTGAATAAAATTGGAATTAAAAATTGAATAAAACTAATTAATTTAAATGCTTAGGTCTTAACCTATTTAATTGTGATAGAAGCACAGTAATATTACGCTTAAATTTTATTTTTTATTTGTTTCTTTAGTTTTAGTTTTTTAGATACGTAATAAATAGGTTTAACAACACAATGGCAGTTCTACGTTCGTTGAGTATATCTCTCTTTTATGAACCGTATTTTTTTGTGACAACAGAACTTAACTTCAATCCAGACACAAACACGCCGTTGTAATGCAGGTAGTACCGGTACTTCTTCTAGACACACACCTGTTTCTTCACTACTAATAATAGTGATTTATGGTAATGCAGTATATATTTTGAATAACGTCACTTTGGTTAATTTCAACACTTCTGACAAATTCAGTGTAACTTTCCATCCTAGGAACTCACCCCACCGAATAAATTCACCATACTTCCAAAAAATTCACTAAAAAGTGCAAATAATTTTGGGGGGGTCAAGTCCAAAAAACCCACCCGCAAACAACACACACGCAACAAAGAATTAACCAAAAACGGCAACACTGTTCACCACATCGGAGATACCCAACACGCCCGGTGAAATGTAATTTTTTTATCCAGGGAAACTGGAACTCTACTGGGAACTGTCCTCTACTCCGTCCGCCAGCGTTGACCAACACCTTATCCCATCCATCTCATCAGCCACCAATACATTCTCTCACCCGGCATCAAATTCGCATAGTTAATATTCGATTTTATTTAGAAAAGTAAAGAGTTAATAATTTCAATTATATTTCTTAAATTAATTTGTTTAAATCATTATTAGCGACTTACATATATATAGCGAAAGAAAAAAATTGTGATAAGTTTGGTATTAAGAATTTGATAAAACTAGATATAAAAAAAGAAATCCATTATTAATGTAGATAGGCTTACTTTTTTAGTACAATGTATATATACTAAAAGCATATTAAGCAAAGCGACAATTTAAAGATACACCACTAGTACGTGGTATAATTTTGCAATTCACGCCAGCACCATCAGAGCTTACACTTCACCGCCAGGGCTTTATAAAGTAAAGGTTTTCCCTGTAATGAAAACAAAATTAAAATTATCTTGTAAAACTCTTAAAACATATTCACCTGTAGCTCGTGTATTTCTTTTTGTATTTTCATATCGATATATAGGTTTGTGAACTTGAGTTTGTTAAGCCATCTTGTATAAAATCTAATAAACGATTGGCAAAGACTGCATCATATCACCAGAGACATTGCCTTGAAATCCCAACAAACTTTTAAGACTTTCATTATTACTATTGGTGTTTGTTGTACTAGAATTTTAACTTAATTTAGCTTCAGCTTGTGGTGTTAGATTTCCAACTGTATGTATGAGACCATTGTTACTACATACAGATGGTGTTGAAGAATTGGGCACTTGAAAACTCGAATTGAGTGGAGTACTCGGCTGTAGATTAATATAGTTGCTAGGAGTTTCTACAATCATATTTTGGACTGGCTAGGGGACGTAGGATTTATGTTGGTATTATCCCGGGTAACAGAGAAACGTAGGTTTTTGCTACATATATACAATACATATGATAGAAAAATGACTGTGTTCGAATATTAGTAAATTATATTACCTATCAATATCTTGCCTTCTATTTCGTTGTACACGACCATTAGAAATGCCACTCATACCAATTCCATTGTTATTTTGTCGAAAGTTTTTTCTAAATCCAAAATCTAGGTTACGTTGTAAATTATTGAAACCGCCACGGCCACCTCCAGAATATTTGCTACCGTTTCGATTATTGTTATTATTACTATTCTTGTTCGTATAGCTCTCCAAGGGTAATAGTGTGGGCAGGCCACGTGGGCGATTTGCAAAGTTGTTAGGTGCTTTTAAACGACATTGTATTGGAGTAATTTTCTCTTTATGAACATTCATACCATTGTTGAGTTTTTCTCGCAAATCGTTTTGCCTTCTGTTAAATCCCAAATATGATATAGAAGAGTCCGGTCCTTTCCAAATACCAATGTCGCTGTCATCGTTTACTTTTTTGGGTACTTGATTTTTAAAATCGTCTTCTTCTTCCTCGTCATCATCAATGTTTCCCTTACGACGACCAAACTTAACATCGGTACTGCTCCCAGATGTATTACATTCAACATCATGGCTGCTACCAGAATTTTTAACGCCATTACTGCTCGAGGAATTCATGGACATTGCAATGTAGTCGTCTATTTTTTGTAGAGTAGAAAATTAAATATTAATTTTATTAAAAACGAAATGAGAGATTTTACCTAAAGACAACTCCATTATTTCGTCAATTTTTAAGTCCATCCTTTAAAATAATTTTATATTTTACCCTTCTTGTAAAAACAGAATGGGAAAATTTTGTGCTACAGTTTGTAATCTTTTAGTACATTACTTTTAAATTTACCGTTTTTATTCAAGTATTGGCAATGTTACGAAAAGTATAAAAATATATTACAACGCCAAGCTCAACTTAAAAAAAGCGATTTTTGCTCGGGAAATTGAAAATTTGTGATAGTATCTGACCAAAATTAAGGTCTCCTTGATCAATTAGTTGAATATTTAATTCTTAATTAATATTTACTTTCTTTAATATTTACTTCTTATAATAAGTTTTATCTGTGCACAGAACAATATCCCCTGGAGTTTGTTATTTATATACACGAAACTTAAACTGGACAGCACTTTATAAAGTCACCTAATGTGAAATTGTAACATTCTCAACAAATGCAACATTGGCATGGAATAGCATAATTATTTCCGTTCTTAAATATCATTTATTTTAATGGCTGCTTTCTCCTATTGCCACTCTGCCGTCGGAACTAATTAAAATAAAGTATATATAAATCAGCAGCATCCGACGTTTGTTTAAAGCTAAAATGAATTTTTATTTAATTTTAAATGGAAGATTGCTGTGCATCACCAATAATTTCATTCTTAGCTAAAAATGGTAAGTTATAAAGCTCGCCGGCAAAGCAAATGAAATGAATAATACTTGGCGGAATATTATACTTGTATTAAACTTCTTAGAGTTTAATGGAAGACAAACGTTTCGCCATATTAAGTAGGCTTGTTTTAAAGGAGTAATATTTTTGTTAATAATACAAAAATATTTACAGAAATGAGCAACATCCTACTCCACATAAGTTTAATAATTATGCAGCGGTATATAAACTGATGACTTGACAAACTAGTTGGGGCTGTAGACTCTCTTTGCTGCTAGATTAAAGCGTTATTTATGCCATATGGTGCTAGTTAAATTGGAAAAAATTGTCTTAAGGCTATGTGGTCAGAGACTTTCGCTACAGTTATTTAAATACGGAAAATGTGCATGAAGAGACTAAAAACGGCATAAAGATGTATTGGATATTCGGCAACTACAACGCAACCGCCTTTAGTTTTATTTTCCTTGAAAATACTGAATAATGTATATGAATAACTGATTCCCAAAAGTTATTCCTCATCTGTTTTACTAATGTTACCCCAAGTATTTCCTTTCATAAAGCGCGAGCTAGAGTCGCTGGTTCAGTAGATTTTTTAACTGCTTTATAGTGCTAGAAAAACTCGTAGATTAAAACATTTCATCCAAGCAATACCCAAATTGTCTATTAAAAATTTGCGGGGCATATCTTTTTTGAAATGTACATTTGTTAATAATCTAAAGTTTATTCTAAACACATTTAATTAAAACGTATACTTTTATTAAATATTAAAATTGCTTTTCTTTTTTGCAGACTAAGTGAATGGCTATATGAAAATGCATCAGGCATTGAAAACAATGGAACTATTGTGGCAATAACACCTCATGCAGTATAAAACTTTTTATAAACAGAAAGGTAAATTATGCTTTCCTATAATTTCTTTTAACAGTCTATGTTGTATCATTGTGTGCTAATTTGGAAAGATATAGCACAGCATAGGTTTAAAATAGATTCATTATTAATTATTATTGGCACTGATGAACTAGTTTAACTTATATTTTCTGACATCTCTTATGAAAATTTTCTTGATTTTATATAAACTTACAACTGATGATTATAAAATGATTTTAAATTCGCTTCGTTTAAATATTCATACATATTAATAAAAAAAAAAATAATATTTTATAATTTCAGTTATTACATCGATGTTTAGAATGCCGTCGAAAAAGGATAATTTGCATTAAAAAAGGTAAATTATTTTTTAATATTGATTGTATTAATTAAAGGCACTGATGATTAGTTTATAATATTTTCTGACATCTCTTATGAAAATACAATTGATTTTAAATAAACTTGACTGATAGAATTTAATAATTTTTAGATTTTACTTACATATTAGTATATAAAAATTAATATATGTATTTTATTTGCAGTTAATATATGGATATTCATAAATGGGAAGGATACTACATTGTTCTATAAATCCTAAAGGTAATTATTTCCCTTTTTTTATTTATTAATTAAACAGGTGAGTTTTGAGTCGCTATTTAATAGAATTTCCAACTGTTTTATAGTGCTAATAAAAACTCGCAGATTAATTTCATTTGGCCCAAGCAACACCCAAATCTGAAATTTTAAATTTGCGGAGCATATTTTTTTGCTAAATGTACAATTTATATTAAAACAAATATTTTTTATTCTTTAAAAATGATAAATCTTCGATTTCATGTCTATATACTGATTAATCATATTTGTTTTATTTATTTTAGATGCTGACTTAAATGCTTGAAACATCGCAAGGAAATCAGAGTTGGGATTATACACAAGGTAATTATTTAGTAATCTAATATAAATTTATTTGAAAATTCCAATGATGATCACTTAAACCATTCACAGACACCATTACACGATTAAAACGCTGACAAACTGCCTCAATATTCTTTTGAGATTAGGGCGTCTTGTTTTAATCAGTAGTGGATAATGGTTAGAAGTTGGCACTGAGATTTTTTATAAATCCAAGATCTCTTTTCTAAAGATAATAGCACAAACTAAAATAACCGTTTTCTTCTTTTTCAGAAACAAACCTCGATTTTCAACCAATACTGGGACAGAATGCAAGACAATAAACATAACATGTATTCGT
>QOCX01004887.1:0-13814 GCA_005959815.1 Sarcophaga bullata | reverse complement strand
AAGAAAAAAAACGTTAAAAGAAGCATTTAAATGCCTCGGTTTCTTACTTCAGCTGAACTCTTTACTACCTACAGCACTTCTAAATGACCAAGAATGTAATAAAATTTCCATGCTTAGGCTATTGTCTCGAAGTCTCTTTTAAACCATTTCGATCGCTTGCAGCAGTGTGCAGAGGTTGAAAGGTGTTCATTATTGCATGGGCGGTGTAAGGTTGTTAGGTTGTAGTCCTAACTAAAGTGTTGCAGTGATCAATTAAGCAATTTCATTGAGTCTCGTGTGAAGTCGCTGTAGTAGAGTAGGTGGTGTGTTGGTTTATTAGAGGTGAGACCACGGTTTCAGGACCCCAGGTCCAAACATCAAAACGAAATGTTGGAAAAAATATTTCTTCATTCGACTTCCTCTCGCACATTCTCTATCAAAAAACTCGGAGAGTAAGATAAAATTGCCATTGAAAAGGTTTCTCAAAAAATCTAACGTTCGGAGTCGACTTTAAACTGTAGGTCAGTGGCACTCAGTGTTTAAAAAATTAATCACTTAAGATCATGAGAGATGGAACGTATCCTGCCTAAATATGAGTGACGAATACGATTGTATGTACATTATGCATTGAGTCCCGCTACTGGCTGATTACTTAACCGTAAGGATGCTTCTGTATATTTATTTCTTCAGCGTCTTCTCTCTGTCTTCCCTATCTTTTCTGTCTCTGTGTCTTCCCTATCCCTCTTACGGTCTTACTTTCCGCTTAGTACACTGTTTCAAATATCTGTACCCACTCCACAGGAAAGTTATAGATCTGTGAGCTACGTGGAATCTTGTCCTATTACTTCATAAGTCTATGCTGAAAATTCAAGATCTGTTGTTCAAGATGCTGTTCAAGATCCAGCAGAAGCTGACACTATTCTCCTGACTCATACGTACATTCATACATGCACACATACATACATAGGTAAGTACGTAGATACGTACATAATTTGTCAATTACAACCTTACGAGTCAGGACTACGTTGTATGTGTTAATTTTATATGTGAGTTGTGGAACTTACAGTTTAAGGTCGGCTTCGCGGAAATTTTTAATGGAAATCCTGAGAGCTTTTACCAGAATTCTCCTGACCTACTAAGTTTAACTTAACCAGACAGTTCTATACTACTTTGGGCTTAACCTCATGAAAACGGGAGCTCGAATTGTGGCCCCACTACGTCTATGTCTCGTCCTTTGAGTGTCTATAGAATTTTGGTCATTATTACGGCGAGCCTATGTTGCGTTTACAATTGAAAGCAGAGGAGATAATATAAAGACTGTCATTACATCACGGAAATGTTGAGTACTGCTGCTTAACAGTTATTTGTAAACGATTCGTTGAGCTGAGGTAAGGATATAGGCTCTCTGATAAGTCTTATAATTGACATTCGAGTGCAGCCATTACAATACATTTTAGATTGGGCAAAGCATTTCCCTTATCTCTGATGTTAGAAAAATTGGCCATCATTCTACTATGGACGGTGTTAGAATCCTCCTCCTAGACAGTTAATATATTAACTTAAAGGCCACCATGGCGTATTATTAATATTTTCTGTGTAACATTATTAAATTCAATATTAATCATACGTCACCATTCACTGTGTCCATATACAGTTTATATAGCCCCGTAGAGTATGCTTTAATTTTTGTTCTCGTGTTGTCTTTTCATATTTAATTCTGCTTGCGTTGGCAAACAGCAATTAAAAGTTTTAATTTTTTTTTTCTACAAAACGTTTCTAATTTTTTCTCTTTTTTTCTTTAAGATTAAAAGTCTCTCTGTGTGTGTGTGTATGTGAGAGCGTGTGTTTGTAATTTTATTTTTATTTCTTTGAAAACTTTATTGGCCAAGTGGCCAAGTGATGGTCAAGTGAAGTTGCTGGTGGTTGAAGCTTATAAAATGTGAATTTATATTCTTAACTTGTTGTCAAATTGTTACAAACAAGCGTTTCGGTTGTTTGTTTAAATAAATAAAACAAGTTTACAACAATTGACACGCAGAAACAACGACAAAAATGGCTATTTTACTAGACACACACACAGTCAAATAAAGTATTTCATAGAGGAGGGACAAGGAATAAAGGAAAAAGAATTTAGAAAATAAAAGTTTTAAATGCTAAAATAACAATTTTTAAAAGAGACAACAACAACAACAACAATAATAACAGCAGCAATGTTTACATAAAACTCGCTACTAAGCAGTGACAAAAGCAAAAGAAAGCACAGATAAAAAAGGAGACAAAAAAGATAAGCATTTATGTGTCATGATGTTTGTATTTAAAATGGAAACGCTTTTCTCTTTTCTTTATTTTTATTTATCCAACTCAACCAAACTGTTTTTAAACAGAACTGCGGCCATAAGTGTCAGCCTTAAAAACATAAAAAAAACCCTGACANNNCAAAGAGACTGCATAAGCCAAAGCCACTGTAGAATTTTTGAATGTTTTTGCCACAAAAAAAAAAGAGAGAAACGAAAAGGGTCTTCCAATAAGAAACTTCTGAACTTTGAAAGTGGATAACAGCCAGCTTGCTGGAGCTACTTACTTAATTTTTAATTGGTTATTACAACCCTTTAATCGTCGCTTACTTGAGGTCCATGGTTCAAGCCCCAAGTCAAACAACCCAACAAATTGAGACTTGAAAAAATATTTTCTTCGGCGACTTTCAGCAGATTTCTGGCAAAAACTCTGGGAGTAGAAAATAAAATTTCCATGAAAAAGTTTTTTAAAAATCTTCGTTCAGAAACTACTTTAAGCTGCAGGTTCCTAACACTCACCAATAAAAATTAACACACACAACATAAGTAGTATGACAAACTAGATCGTAATCCTGACTAAAGGATTGTAATTACCAATACTGTATGTATGTATGTATTACATCTCTTTGGTCAGGATTACAATCTAGCTTTTCACATCCTACTTCTGTTAAGTGTGTTAATTTTTATCCTTGAATGTCAAGATCTGCAGTTTTTAAGAAATTTATTTTAATTTCAGAGACACCCTGTAGACAATCGCTTTATTTCTCTTGGTAGTTTAGATATTCTGCTTTCCTTTTTTACCATTACAATACATTTTAATTACAATCTAAAATGCAAATAAAAACCATATTTTTTTATTTTTATTTTGGCTGCCATAAATTATTATTTAAACTCCTGCTAGTGTAGTAGCCAGAAATTTATTACATGATCGTCATACCACACCATACCACATATCATACCATAACAGACCATATTCAACTTCTAAAGAAAATAAATAGGAAACCCAAAGTACTAGTACTACCTTTGTATTTTTAACTTGTTTAACTCTCTTTCTCTCTTCTCTCTCTTATATCTCTCTCTCTCTCTCTCCCTACTACCAATAAATATAAACACAGTTTGATTGTATTTGTTTATAATTTGTATTGATTGTGTAATCCCACGAATAAATCTTTCTTTTCAGTAGAGATGTTAACGTAACAATATTTTCCTACAATACTCTTGCTTACTCTCTCTGTCTCTCTCCTTCCCTCTCTCTCCTCTCTCTCTCTCTCACCTCTATTCATGCAGCCTTTACTTGGTTGTATAGAAGAAAACATTTTGAACACCGTGTCTATAATTGTGTGCGAGTATGTTCTGAAATGTTTACATTTTTATTTCTTTTTCGTTTTTTTTGCTTTTTTTTAATGGCTGCTAAAGTCAGAAAACCGTTAGTTTTTGTATTTATTTTACAAACACACACGCACACATACACTCTTTGTGAAATTGAACTTCCGCTTATTCTTACTGCATGAGTATGAGTGTGTGTGTGTGAGTGTGAGAGTGTGTATGTGTTTGAAAGTTTATAGCCTTTGCTTTAGTTTCTCTGCTTTTTTTTTTGCATATAAAATCAAGCGTAAATATTTATTTGTCTCTGCTTTATAGTGAGTCTGGAGAGTGCGGGGTGAGCATATGTTCGTGTGTGTGTGTGTTTGTCTCTCTTCAATTTAAAATGTTTCTCTATTCGCTTTCCGTTTGAAAAGTTGTAAATAATCTCCCAAACAAAAAGAAATAAAAAAAAAGAGAAAATAATTTTTTTTTTATTTTCTTTTATTCTTTTCGTCCGAAATAAATAAAAATTAAAAGGATTTAAATAAAACAACAACAATATTTTATTTTATATCTTTAAATACCACACAGCACACACACATACGGTTTTTATAATTCAAAACAAATTTTTATGTGTTGTTTTTTTTATTTTCTTTTATTCTTTTCGTCCGAAATAAATAAAATTAAAAGGATTTTAAATAAAACAACAACAATATTTTATTTTAATATCTTTAAATACCACACACACACACACATACGGTTTTTATAAATTCAAAGCAAAATTTTATTATTGATTTGCAAGGATTTATAAAAAAAGGTGACCGATATGTACCCCTAAGGCATACATTCATTCAAACGGTGTAGAATTTAAATATGAAAGGTAGTACAGTGTTGTACTAAGCCAAGCAATTCAGTTTTCAAATTCCCTAGAAGACGAAAAAGTATTTATCGAGGGTTTCGTATTTCAAATATCTATTCTTCTATTCTTCTACAAAATTCATCTTTCCTAGAAGCTCTACTGCTCCCGAGAAGAAAACATCAACAACAGACATCACAGGAAGCAGGAAGACGAAGTAGTACCACTTCTAAAGAAAGAGCAGAACTCAATCGGCAACAATTCCCTGTTAAGACGAATGGACATGCTTTCATCATAGGAAATGCTGCAATATGGCAACCAGATGCTTTACTGAAAAGCTTGATTAATGAAACTAAAACAAGATGGGGAAGTTGGTTTGTGTGACAGCCCTATGCTCATTAAACCAACGAAATCAAATGTAGGCATCTGGTAGGTAGGTAGAGGTAGGTTGAAGAAGAGGAGACCAGCCAATTGTCTCAGACCTATCGATATAGACTTAAGCCATCATGTTGTAGTCCAGTAGGTAGTGTGTTGGCTTATTAGACGTAAGACTTCGGTTCCAACCCCAGGTCAGACATCAAAACGAAATATGAAGAAATATTTCTACGGCGACTTTTCCTCATTAGACTTCTGGCAAAGACTCTGAGTGGGAAATAGAATTGCTATGAGAAAATTTGTCAAAAATCTTGTCGTTCGAAGTCGATTTATAACTGTAGGTCACCGCCACTCGTGATTAAATTAACACACACAACATAAGTGATGTGAGAAACTAGGTTGTTATCCTGACTGAAGGGTTGCATGTTATGTTATGTAGGCTTGTTGTGAGCTCAATATTAAGGGATGCCAGTCATACGTTCCATAGGAAGTCTGTATTTTCTACAAACTTCCTTAACTTCTTCCAGACGACTCCTCTCAGACAAGTTATGTTCGGGTACTGGGTCATTCCCAAAGAATAAAAACTTGTATCTCAAGCTTACGAAAGCTGAACAGTGACACATAAAGTATTCCATCGTTTTGATATCTTGGCCAAATGCTCTGCATTCATTATTTCCCGGCATCTCCTTTTCAAATGTAAACGAGAAACTTACAAAATCGAGAATTCTAGGCAATTTCAAGCGTTTGTTTGATTATAAAGCAACTGTGATGACCATTTTTGAATTCGGTCTGGTCATTGACAATGGGTTTCCAAGGNACAAAATCGGGAATTCTAGGCAATTTCAAGCATTTGTTTGATTATAAATCAACTGTGATGACCATTTTTGAATTCGGTCTGGTTATTGACAGTGGGTTTCCAAGGTACAAAGTGATATTCTTGAATCGGGAATAAATTGCAAACAAAAGTCTTTAGTGAAGCTTTTAAGGCTCTCTTGCTTGAAAGACTTTAAAAACTTATGCCACTTAAAACAACAATAAAATATGAAAAGAATTTGAAAAATAACTGTAAATTAAAAAAAAAAAACAAAAAAAGAAAAGAAAACAACTCTCACTAACACACATTCGATTGGCCTTGGGCTTAACAACAGAAAAAAAAACGGTAACGAGTTTTACTGTCATCATTTCCGTTCTAATTTCCCAGTTTCAGCAGAATTTTTCTGGGGCGCTCTCTATGGCTTTAAAACTCCTGCCAGTAACTGCTGTTGCCAGCAAGAAAAAATTAAAAAAAAAAAAAATTAGAAAAAACAGAAAAGAAAGAGAAAAAAACAAACGAATAAAACTAAAAGTAATGATTTAAAGAAAAAGGAAGAGGAGTAGAAGAGAAAAGTGGCAAAGCAAATGGAAAACTCTTTATCACAGGGTCAGCTGTAAAACTGAGTTGAAAAGAAAAAATAAATCAAATAAACGCTATGCGCTCGAAATTAAAATGTAAACGAACGATAAACGATAAAACTTTTATGCGTTTCTACCATCCATTCCTATCCTTTCCAATCCAGTCTTATCCATGATTGTACTTTGAAATCTTGCTGTGAAAAACGCTTAAAGTTTGTATATTTTTTTTTGCTTGTTTCCTTCTTTCTTTCCTTCTTCTTTGCTTTTCAAATAAAAATTAAAACCAAAAAGAATTCTTCACATGACTTTATGACTTGTTTTGTTGGTTGTCTCTTGCAAAATACGCCGGGAATTTTTACAACTTCGGGCATAACAAGCCAGCATAATAAGGAATTAATAGGTGGTGGGGGCGTGTGATATTGAAGAAGGAAGGAAGAAGAGAAAAGAAAACTGCAAAACATAAAAACCAAATCGAAGATTCAATCAGTAAAACACTTTAAAAATTTTTAACGAAATCTGTCTTAAAGGATTTGGAAATACACACAGGCACACACATGATCTTTTAAGTGCCATGGGCATCTAGAAGTGTCATGAGAAAAAATTCTTGAGAAACCAAATCTTAAAGGCTGAGAAAAAATTTCAAATTTATTTCATATGATAAAGATACCTAAGGAGGTCACCTGAATCAATGCATGAAAGCTTTGGAATTATTGTAACCCACGCCACCCTCTCAGGTGGTTTATAAAGACTGATTAGCTTTTAAAGCTGCCTCCTGCTTATCTACCTTGTTACAGCTACGAATGTGGTTTTTAAACTGTAGTCTAACCCATCGGCGCGGGCTCTTGTCTATCATGAACTGTCTCACTGCAATCAGTCTGGAGACTTCATGTACTCCAGTCCGTCTGTGAGTGTCTAAGTGCAACCAGTCTGGAGAAATTCCTCTGCTGTGTCTTAATTGCCAACAATAGCACTTAATATCGTTCTGGACTAGTTAAGTATCAGAATTCCAGGGGTTTCAACAGTCCTCCACCTGAAATTATTCCTTTTGCTAATAACAGACGAGATTCTATAGAATTGAGCCTTTAAGTGGCATTTATTTCAATAGGCATTCCAGTAGCCTCGCACCAACATAAGCGTCAGCCGAAAAAGAGGGTGAAGGTATTGAATTCATTGCTACATTGTCGCACCAATCGAAAGGTACAATGTAGACACTTAGGCGTCCATGTGGTCTAAACTGAAATAATAGCTAAGATTTCCTCCTGAAAGACGCTTGAGCTCTTGGGAAGACTGTAGTGACGATTCGCATTGAACTCGATTGAAAAAATACCAGACTCAACGGCAATGTTTATCTTCGAACTATCAGTGTTGACTCAAACCTGATATCAAAACTATTCATGTGACTGCCCCTGTACTATTCTAAGCGTGAAGGGATCGAAGTTAAGTTTGAGAGTGCAATAAACGTTTGTAGACAGTTCGTCTACAAGCTACTCTATTACGTTCGTAGTCGACTTTAGAGTGTAGGTCCCGCCTCTCATGTATAAAATTAACAAACACCACATAGGTTGCGTGAGAAGCTATGTTGTAATCCTGACTGAAGGGTATTTAGGGCATCACATACTAAGTAAGTATTGGTCTTTATAACCCTTTAGTCAGGATTACAACCTAGTTTTTCATATCACACATGTTGTGTGTGCTGATTTTATCCACGAGTTACGCGACTTACTGTTTAACGTCAACTCTGAACAACACATTTGAGAAACTTTTCATAGCAACTTTATGGAGAAGAAGCTCTAAAAAAGAAATATTTTGAGATTTGAACCATAGGCTCTTGTCTCTCGACAAACTCTGTGCTCTTAATTTACGCGTAGCACGTACATTTACCTACTGCTCCAACATACTACCATGACCTCAAGTCTTTCACACAGTCGAAGGAATGATATTGACTAGGGCATGATATGCCTGACTCTGGCATACGGACACGTATATTCCCTTTTATATATGTTGTGAAGCGTGACAGGTCTTTAAGGGCATGCTTAATGAAAAGATAATACAATAGGCTGCAGGGATTTCGAACCTATCTGCTAATCGGCTGGCGACCATTCATCCATCCTAAGTAAACTATGCTGTATACCCAAACAGAAATAACACCACAATCCTGTGGGAAAACACACACACAACACACAGCAGAGAATAAAAAACCCCTTTAAGGCATCCCGAAATATGTGTGTGCGTTTGAGTGAGAGAGGAGACAAGAGTGTGCGTGTTTAAAACACAGGCTGAGTGTATAAATATTTAACAAATGTGTGTGCGTGTGCATGAATGTGCGATTAAAAAATGAAAATAAAACGGGAAATTGTCAACAAAAACAAATTGTATGTGCGTGTAATAATAATTGTGGAAATTTCTTTTTTCTTTTTTTTTTGTTTGTTTTTGTTTGTGTTTTATTTACTTTAATGTAAGCCATGCATCAACAAGACAAGCTAGAGAGAGAGTGAGAGAGAGAAGGAGATTGTAAAATTAGGAGAGGAAAGTGAGTAATAAAGGCAGAGTGTTTAAGATTTATGGCTGATAAATGTTACAAAAACAAACAGAAAAGAAAAACAGAAAATATTTTTTGTTTGTTTATTTATGACTTACATGTGTGAGGAAGATTTGTTATTAAAGCGGTTATCTATTTAGCGGTTGTAATAATTGTAGAAATCATCGTTTTCTCCTTCCAGCAGACATCACTCTCTTATATCACATGCCCCACGGATTGTGATGCTCATTTCTCTGTATCATCTTGGTTTGTTTGAAGTAACGTCCCCTCTGAGGTTGGCTGTGAACATGTTGTATTCTTCCTGTAGCTTAGTAAAGTTAGAACAATTCCTTGCTCTTTGATTTAGCCAGTCGATTCCTCTAAGACAAGTTATGTCCGGGTGTAGTGTCATCCCCAAAAAAACTGTAATCTCAAGCTAACGAAAGCTGGACAATGACACAGAAAATGTTCAATCGTTACAATGTCTTTACCATGTGCTCTGCATTCATCATTTTTCACCTCACCATTCGAGCATTAACGAGAAACTTACAAAAGCCAGAACTCTGGGCAAGCGTACAAAGCAGCTGTGATGACTTTCATTGTGGTATTCCAGGGTATAAAGTAATATTCCTGGACCAAGAAAGTTAAGGCATTTGTTAGATTAGGTCCCCATACGATTGATGATTTCATTTGGTACCTCCATGAGCTCGTTGGAAGATGGGACCGGAAGATGAAACAGAATCGCTGAGAAAAAAGATCGTAGCTAAAAGCCTTCGGCTTGGAGTAAGGTTAGAACAATTCCTTGCCCTTTGAATTACCCATACCCGGATTAAATTTCTGGCAAAGTTTAGCGATTTTTGCATTCTGCCAGTAGATATGCCAATTAGCCTGCCTAAGGAGTTAAATATGATTAGCCGGCTTTAATTGCTACGTGAGCAGAAGTTTATTCGGATAGAGGATACAAATTCATATGCAAAATATGCCTTAAAAGTACTATAGGTCAGGTTGCTTAAAGGCTCTGTGACATCGACAAAACTTTGCTTATCATGGCTGTGACTTACTATTGTGTTTAATGCCATAGGCTTCACCACAATCTAGAAGGCTTTCCTCACAACTCCTTTTAATTCGCGAAAAAGATTGAATAGGAACAAGACTTTCTTTCTTCATTCTTAAGTCTCGTGGTCATCCATCGCATTATTGCGATGCTACCAAGCCATTGCTGTATAGGAAGGCATTGTCCATAGACTTGGCATTTCTTGAAATGACTTGTGCAGACATTGTGAAGCTTAGGATGAGTAGAGGAGACTGTCTTTGACCTCACATGCCAGAGCTGAACTCCTGCTAAGAAGGAGGTTCTCAATCTCTACTGATTCCAGTATTTTTTTTTTGGAGTGGCTTTTGTTTTCCTATAGGAAACGTTTAATCTCCGATTGGAATATCGATCACAGTGGATCTCTAACTTCTGGTTTAAATGTGATTTTACCTCTCAAGGCGAATCTATTTCCTTTGATTTGATATATCCTTGCCTTGTAGGTCTATTAGGGTGACCATAATCACTTCGCAATGCTTGAGAAGTAGCCATGTTAGGATCATTAGTTCTTTCTTTGGTTTTTAAGGAATCCATCGTGGATATTTAATAGCTGACATCCTGTCAATTGCACAGTTTTGAAAACCCCTTAATGGATAACCCAGAATAACAGAGGAGTGTAGGGACTATGCATGCAAATGGCACAATCAAACAAAAATACCAGCAACAACAAAACAACAACAACTGATTATAAAAGAACAACAACTTTGTAATGTTTTCGAAAGAAATTTCTCAGTAACTTTCCTTTTGTTTTGTTTTGTTTTGTTTTGTTTTGTTGTGCTTATTTTGAAATAAAAATTCTCTTCTTAATACTTCCCGTTTTATCAAGAGATAAGCTTAAGGCCGTGAGAACAAAAACAACAGCTCTGTGGAGAGTGGTAAACAGAGAGAGAGAGAGAGAGAGAGAGAGCAAAAGAGAGAAAGAACAGAGGTTTTGTGAAGAAATATTTTGGAATTTTAATGAAGTCACACAGTAAAAATGAGCCAAATTAACCTTAATTCCTGTGAGTATTACTTTATTTTTGGCTTTTTCTTCTTCTTCTTCTTCGTCTTCTTCTGAATTCTTCTCTTTTTATTGTTGTTGGCATTTATTATGCAAAGAATTAAGGAACAAAAAAAAAATGCAAAATAATGTAAAGTAATGATGAGATGGCAAATAATGCGTGTCTCTCTCTGTCTGCTTGTCTTTCTGTCTGTCTGTGTGTGTACATCTTACAGTCCTTGTAGCTAAGGAAGTCAGCATTAAACAGTATTAAAACGGAAATATGCAAATGAAAAGTGTGAATATATGGGTGTATGGGTGTATGAGAGTGTGTGTGTGTATTTGCATGTTAATAACTAAAGTCTACAATTATTTTTATTTTCTTTTCATTTCTTTCAATTTCTTTGTTAAAGCCATGTAAAGTAAGAAATGAAAATGAAATGAAGGATTTCCATTTTGAATTGAAAGTGTGTGAATTTTTATGCGACTTAATTTATGAAATGAAAACATCACAAAATTGTCTGATTATTCAAGTGGAAAGTTTACTTTGCCTTCAATTTTTCTTCTTCATTTTTTGTTGTTGTTGTTGTTGGTTGGATTTAAGCTTCTTAATGCAATGCGAAGCTGACTTTTAATGGAAATTTCACGTAACATGGATTAATGAAACAAGACAAATATTTTAAAGAAAAACAACTCGGAATGTGTAATAAATCATTAGAATTGAAAAAAATGGCAAAAGCAAAATAAAATGCCATACAAAAGCCTCTAAATGCTTTAGGCCTGCTCTAAATTGTAGAAAAATAAAAGAACAATAAACTTTACTTGGAAGTATTCGATAAATTACATAAAAATTAGACTCTTCTGCAGAAAATTGATCGATAACTTTTAATACATTCCCACTATATTGTTCGATAACTTTAACTTTATGGTAACCTTTAACGATTTCCTGGGTTGATTTCGATAATTTTAAAATAAATTTCTATTTGTAATGTTCGATAACTTTTAAAATTTTTATATAAATATCGATAACTCTCGATAACTTTTCTATGGTTTTGGAAAAATTTCGATTACTTTTAATGATTTCTATGGAATGTTCCGATAAATAAATACATTCTATTTAGAAATTTTCAATAAATTTTACAATTCCTTTAAAAAAATCAGTATCTATCGATAAATTTTCTATGGTTTTAGAAAAAAATTCGATTACTTTTAATGATTTCTATGTGCATAAAAATCGATAACGTGTATAATTTTCTATGGAAATTTTGATCAATTATAACAATTTTTGATAACTTCTAAAATGATCTTTGATACGAAAAATAACGAAATTTTTTCGATAACTCTAACATTTTTATGAAAAAATTTATAATCATTTAATGATTTCCTATTTATTTTCGATAAATTTTAAAAAAATTTCTATCAGAAATTCGATAACTTTTAAAATTGTCTTTATAAGAAATCGATATTATATGATACTTTTCTATGGAAATTTTTCATAAATAATAACAATTATATTATTAAAATTTACGAAATTTTTTCCGATAACCTTTAATATTTTCTACCTTTAATAATTTCAATTACTATTAACGCTATTATGGGTATTACTTCGACAAATTTAAAACAATTTTATTAGACATTTTTCGATAACTTTTAAACAAACGATAACTTTACAAAAATCGATAACTATCGATAACTATTTGATGGAAATCTTGATAACTTTAGTAACAATCTTCGATAACTTTAAAAATGATATTTTGATAAGAAAAATAACGACATTTTTTTACGATAACTTTTAATATTGTTTATAAAAACGTTTCGATAACTTTAGAAGTTATAATAGGTATTTTTCTCGATAACTTTTCAATGGAAATATTGATAACTTGCACATTTTTTTTTTTTAAATTTTCGGTAACTTTTAAAGTTTTTAATTGAAAACTGTTTTAAATTTTTACTTAACTTTGTGGACAATGCTTTAATGTTTGACAAAGTTTGATCACCAAATGTGTCTCAAATAATGAATAGTAGCACATGCTTCATGTAGGTGTATATACGATAGATAACTTTCTGGTAGTTTGCTATTAAATTTTGATAGAAAGTTGGTTTAATTAAATCTATAAACAATAGGAAAATGAAAGTTCATAGTTTGAGGAATCAAGCCAAAGTTTCACTAAGAATAGCTGATATTTCATAATTTTTTTTTGATTTTACTTGTGCTTCCCTTACCATAATTTCCTATTCCTGTCTATTTAAAAGTTTTTTTCGTTTGCTTTTTATTTTTTCTTGAACCACTTAAGTGTGGTTTTTGTCTCTTCAAATGTTTCCTTCCGTCTGCTGCTGATATTTTTTTCTTCCCTTCAATAAGTGCTACAAACTTTAACGGGATTTCCTCTTTAAAAGTCATCGTATATAATTCGCCTTCATTGACCAATTTTTCCAAGACGCAACAATAGCTGCACAACAACATCAACAACAACAACAATAACTATTTGATGGTTTTTGTTTGGTTTAAGTTTTTTTCTTGCTTCGCTCCCTTAAATAATAGAAAGAATTTATTCTTATGCTCTCATAATCTTTTATATTTCCTTGAAAACCATACTTTTCGTTTTTTGGCTTTTTTTTGAGTATTATTCACAGTTTTTTATGGCACTTTGAAAAAAATTGTGCCAAAAAAGCCATAAAAAAGTTTTTTTTTTGTTTTTTAAGGTTTGTAATGGAATATTTTTGGATTTCGTTTTTTTCGTTTGTAAAAACTTGCGATATAAGTATGCTGGGTCGGTCAAGGTCGACAGAAAGAAGTTTTTTTTTTTTCTTCTTATAGAAGAACTTTAACAAGGATTTTAACAAGGAAAATTGAATAAGAATATCGTATTACTACCAGCACTGTATTACGAATAATTGGTTGTACTTTTAAAACCTAAAGGTACGTAATCACGGTGTGAGAAATGAGCTTCAGATTGTTGAAGAAAATTTGCTTCGAAGAACCATCACTGGGAGCCTGTTGCTTAATTGAATAGAATGAATCAAGG